>JAODTK010000887.1:0-183548 GCA_026419785.1 Sclerodactyla briareus
CAGCAAGACTCTGTCAAGTCCCCATGAACGTGTATAGATGCAGTGTCTTGCCTAGGTCCATTCATCGAATTCACTGTTGTCAAGAGGCTGATTAGAACACAAGCACCTTTAGCAATGTGGTCATCCATTCATCGGGAGGATGGCTGCACAACGACGACAACTTTCGCTGCCAAGCACTGTTCGATGACAGGCAGCGCAAATCAGAAAATGACTCTGAAAAATGAAAATCATCGGATGGTACAAGAGAATCAGCTGGGATGGACAACACGATTGCTGCTGAAAACACAAGGAAGGAACTTTGTCTGCACATTGGCTGACGTATGTGGGTATTGATGGCCATGAAGCACCCTGCGTGAAGAGGTGCGCTATCCAACAGAGGGGAAACACTTACGGGGTACAATAGGCATGAATTAACGAAAACACAGGAAGCGAGCTCACGGCAATGTGGATTGTCAGAGGCGTCATCGGTTACTCGGACGGCGCCTCTGTTTCAACGGTGAATGTTAGTTATCTTAAGCGCGATGCCTGGAAAGGTCTGTACCAACAGTCTGCTTTGCGGGACTTTGCTGACACTTGCGAAAGTATGCGACTACCTGTCAGCGGGGGTACGTACTACGCAGACATCCCAACGCGAGGACAAGTGAACCAGAACAGATGTCCATGAATGGAACAAGTGTACCATGACCATGTTGGAAATCACGCCTTCAAAGAAGGCAAAGTAAAGCTCTCTACATGATGCCCTCTTACCACACAGAACCGTTCAAGCCATATTTGTACGAAGTTCGCTCCATCGACAGGAGGGAGACGGCAACATTGAATATTTGGCTGGCCTGGTGTCCTTCAAGATGTGTTGCCATACTGTATACTGCCTTGCCACAGCCACTTGCATTTTGTGTGGAAGATAGATTCGGTCAGTGATGAAGGCATGCTCCAGCAGAAGAATGAACAGGTTAAAGAAGACTCAACACAACACTTCGTGTAACACAGTCGAGCCATGAGGCGGGATTTTATTTCTTCACCCCCCCCCCACCCCCCCCCCCTTTTGGCCGAGCAACCGGGGTTAAGAGTGGCTTTCTCCGAGAGGGATATCGTCGCTTGACTGGTGATTTACTGCCGCAGCACGAAACCTTCTGAGGCAGAAGTGGACAGTCGGATACAAAGGTACTAGAGACGAAGACCCCGGATGTAATGTGGATTAAGGCTTACCCAATTCTGGAAGACCAGAAGAATATGCTGGATTTCTTCAGAGATGTCAGGACTTTATTAGGGGGAAGGTAGAAACTGCTGTTGACGATAGACGCCACGATAGTGTACCGAGGACGGTGAAAGTGTAGTTCAACTTGCCATGGCCATGAGTGCCAGAGATCTACACGAGCAGGTGAAATCGGAAGGCCCGGAGGGTACACCAATACATCTTTGTCCAATGGACACTTCAGTTCTGGCAAGAAAGGCGTGTACGGCGAGTTCAGAAAAAACACTGGAAGTCTCTGAAATAAAAATGACAGTGGCAGCTCGGCAGTTCAGGAAGAGTCAAATTGATGCACACTATGCTTCTGCCGTATTCCGGTACCAAAAAGAGTTCTGTGTCCGGTTTAGGGACAGTGTGAGTCTAATATGCGAGGATGACAAACGAAAAATCAAAGTGGGGACCTGGATACCCCGGTTGAAGCAGTCGGCGTGGGGAAACGAGTGATTGGTTGGCTTGAAAACCAGAGCTTGGAAGTTGGCGATCATGACTTTACCAAGTTTTCCTTGTCACCCTCAGTCTCACTCGATGTTGAGATCCCTGAGTCCATTGATGGTAGTTTCTACCATGGAAGGTACATGTTGGTTTAAAAGTTTAAAATTCTTTGAACAATCCTCTGCACTTCGGCAAAATGGGGGCCCCCCCCCCCCCCCACCCCACAACCCCCCCGAACAAAAGCTCAACAGATGAGTGCAAAGGCAGAAAAGGGAATCGGCAATACGATCGTCACACCACGACGGAGGCCCCTGATCCAATCTTCGATTATTAAGAACGCAGCTCAGCCAAGTGGCATACTTTCTTGAAAGAGACTGGAAATGCTAATCTGCCAGACTCCTCCCCCAACCACTCATGGGAAGAATCGGCGAGCGGGTTATTCAACCTAAAACTTGGCACATCAAGGAGTCGGTGTTCTGAGAGAGAAACAAAACGACTAAGGAAGGACCAATGAAATCAGCAAAACCTAAAGCAAATCAGAGACTAGCCAAGAAAAAATCCTACTCTCCCAGGAAGAAGTTGCTGATGCACTAGAGCAACCAAAACTCTTGCTAAAGTCCAGTTAAAGCGATGTCAGTGAAGGAGAAGAAATTCAAGTATTTCAGCTGCAACCAAAGAAGATATGAAAAGCTGGCAATGAACAAAAAACATAAAGGGAAGATGACGAGGACTTTGTGTTTGATGTTCTATTGGATGCCTCCAAGCCATGAAGCATTGCGGCATGAAGAAGTTCTGGACGAGCACTCACGAAAAGGCCACTACCAATTCTTATAAAGAAGTGTTGCAGGTGCTATGCCGTGGTGCTCCAAGATCTTGAGCGGTGTGATTGAGTACATCACCTCCCGTACCCAGGCCACATATAGTACCCCTACAAACCAACTTGGAGGTAAGTTACTTGAGATTTTATTACAGTTTGTATAAAAAATATGTACAAAATCCTAATCATGTGAAAACATTAAGAAAAGGAACATTCGGTTCAGTTGAACCCTTCAGGGCGGTGGTGCACCACACCAGTGAGAAAACACAAAGTACAACCATTTTTGCATAAAAAAATAGCTAACTACTGAAAGTTGCCCTTCAATGGAAAGCATGGGCATTGGGTTAAGTTCATGTACAGGCCACGCATGGTTGAGGAATGCGCAGCTGAAGTGAGAGCAGCCCTCTTTTACTTATGGTTTTTGGATTTTGTATTACCAACCTATATTGCATATAAAAAAAAAATCAGGTATGTTGCAATAAACGGTTCACGCTACATTTTTCAGGAATTGTAGGGGAAAAGATGGGCGCCACTGGGAACTGTATGACCGTCGAAAACTAAGCAAAGCGGCTGACCGACATAGCATGCCATTGCACAATCATCAAACAAATCCAAGCAATTGCAAAGCCGTGATTAAGGTAAGCGTATACTATTGCCATATGCGCAGTGGTGTCCACATAAATATTCTACTGATTCACGCTGTTGTGTGGGTTAGGAGTCCTATTAATTTAGTGATGCTCAATTTGATTTCCGAACCTGTTGCGGGAATACAGTTCTTCCCTCAACAACGATATGTAGGGAATGTATGGTCAAGATTGCACCAGACCAACAGGTGTGGAGGCTTGGGGTTCAACTCTTGGTCAGTAGAACGAATAAAAAAAAAAATACTAGCCTTGTCCACAGACGTTGCATGCATTGATTATTGCATAATGGCCACATTCGTAGTGCGTACAACGGCAGCAGACGCTTCAATTGAAGTTGTAAAACCATATATAAAATGCTGATACGTCCCTGAAAGTAAAATAGTCAATAGTTGTTCGCATTTGCAGTCGAGGACGTCTCAAGTGAGGAGGAGGTTGGTATCCAGCCACGGTCCTGAAAGAAGAAACACAGAGAGAGGAGCTGGAGAGAGAGCTGGACCACATTTCCTTCTCCGGTGGCGCATGTTCCAGGAAGCTGAGGACCATGAAGGCGGTATCTTCGATCGCGTGTATTGTGAATGACAAGCTCACTTGTGCCTCACCATAGAAGCTGCCTAATATGTGACATTCACAGATCCCTTATGGTAATAATGTGGGAGTGAACACAGTCTTACCACGTTCTCCCCAAACATACCCATTGGTGCGGTGAGGATTGTAAGGAGCAGGGAGAAAGAAAGCAAAGGATTAGAAGAAACACACGTGTTTTACTCATAGTAGCGTCACTTGGACTCGTGTTCAACTTACCGTATATGCCTTTGTATTCGGACAGGGGATGGCATTTGTATCGGATAGAGGATGACACTATCTATCCCCTGACAGATAGTGGTGAACTTGTGTAACTTGCCTTCAATGGAGGCGATAGGAATTTTTCTAAGAGCTCAATTTTTCAAAAAGGCTTAGATGTACCTTTACCTAAACAAAACAAGGTGTACATCTCATCATAAGAAGTGATTTTAATCCATGCACTTTGGATCCACATCTACCTGTCAATCGGTTCATGTATAACTGTACAAAAATGAGGTTGAATATTCACAGACCATGGAACAAAGTGAGAGACGTTTTGAGCTCAATACATCTACCTTCACTGACAAACAGTTCCATGAAATGGAACATTTTCTTTTAAAATACTCAATGTTTGGACTAAAAACATTAAAGATATACATTGAGCATGAAACTACCTATCTCCATTCTTTATTATATAGCCCACCATGTTGATCATGAAAGCAGGGTGGAAACCTTGTCACATGATACCTTCGCCATTTGTTGGCGGTGATCAAAGACCAAAGCGCAAAATGTGTGCCAATTTACATGCATTGCAGGAATTCTTTTTTCTGTTTAAGACCTTCCATTTATAAGTGAACTGTATTTGGCAAAACAGGGGGGGGGGGCCAAATTTTGTTGTCCCCTAAACAGAAAGAGAAGACAAACAGTTGATTTGCGGATTAGGAGCTCGTTGGGCGAGTCCTCATCAAAAAAAAAAAAAAAAAAAAAAAAAAAAAAAAAGGCCCGAACGCCCAAAAAAATTGGGAAGTTGGGACGAGAAAATTTTTTTTTTTTTACTCGGCCCTTAAATAGCAAATTTGTGAGGATGCAGCTGGCAGCTCAGGAATGACTCTGATTTCAGATGTTATGCACCCACCCAGAGAGTCAGCAGATTAGAAGCAAGGGGAAAAGATCCAGAGCATTGGCATCAACATGGAAGGACATGGGTGGATATACAATGACTTCCAGACGAAGGGTTCATGTGGAAGAGGTAACAGCGACGAAACGACGTAGGCCAGCCCTCACCTACATGAAAAACATAGGCGAGCTTAGCTGTACAATCCATATTCAGTCTATAGGTCTGGCTAGCCTGTGCTCGCGTGCTTTAGTACCTGTACTAAAGCCTGCGTTCACAAACCGAGGCCTAGGCTGTTTTTAGGCTAGCGCTTGAGCAGCCAACTTTGTTCAACTTTCAGCTCTCTGACAAGCTTGCATCTCAATTAAATACCCAAAAAGACCAATTGTGGTTGTAATAAGAAAAGGTTTAGAAATCATTCATTCCCCATATTGGTCTTCGCCAGGTGAGAATGACCGAAATATTAACCCGGAATCAGTTCAAAATCTCCATAAACTGCTTCCCAAGTTGTGGTTTTTTGTGTATGAGTTACCACTTTAAGATAAATAATCATGCAGACTTTTTCTATAGTATCTCTGCATGTGCCCAAAATTAATATACCCAAAAGACCAATTGTTGTAATTAAGAAAAGGTTTACAAATCATTCATTTCCGCATATTGTTCTTGGCAGCGTGAGAATTACCGAATATTTCACCCGGAATAAGTCCAGAAATCTCCATAGATGCTTCCAAGTTGTGGTTTGTGTATGAGTTACCACTGTAAGATATAATAATCATGCAGATTTCGTAGTAATCTCTACATGTGGCAAAGAGGTCTTAATATGAATTATGGATGCCAAAAATGAGCCCTGAGTGGCACCACTTAGGTGCACAAAAACTCTGTTTCCAAAAACGAGACAGGCTGCGGGAAAAAAATCAGGTGGTGATTTTTCCCCACTTATTACGGTCAATCAAAATTAGGCTGTAAGTGTCACTTTATATAATGAAATTTTAACATTGTAGTGGTTCGGAATTTTTGGATGATGTTTTGAAGGGTATAGAGGGCTGTGTAATCGGAGGGAGAAGTTGAGGCATGAGGTGACGGGATTTCGTCACCTTCAACATGGGACGTGTGCTACAGTAAAATTCTTCTGAGACGGACTAGCCTAGGCTAGGCCTAACGCTAGGGCCTAGCATGATTACACAACAACTAACCTATGCCCACTCAGGTACGCCTTAGGCTTACACAATTCAAATTTGTCGGTATGAATTGTATTATTCACCAAGTCCAATGAGTTTGCAATCGGTGTTGTCTCTCCATGTCTCAAAATGCCACAAAGTCACTGCAGATGACCGCGTTCCAAACGGACACACAAATGGTAGCAGTACAAATATACACAAAAGCAAATGGCATAGGGCCCCTACCTCCCCACTCCTTACTAATGTAAACCAGGGAGCACATGACTTCGAAACACACGTGGAGGGGGTGGAGGGGGGGGGGGGGGAAGGGTGTGATTGGGACTGTCATTTTTAGCCGGACTTGTTGCTCCTTTCTCTTGGGTGATCACAGACCACTTCAGGTATCAACCCTCTCTCACACAGTGTCACCACATACCCCGTATTTACACTCAATTTGACAGTTGTGAGATCTCAATTACATAAACATATAAATGTTGTTTTCAGTATTGGGCCTATGCCCAATTTGCAAGTGGCCCCCAGAAGATTAACGGACTGTATGGGACCTGTTTCAGGTATTAGATTAGTGGCCACTTATCAAAATTTGGAAATAGGGTTCATCCACCCATTGGGAGAAAGAAGAAAGATTTTTTCAATGAGACCTTCGTATTTTGAGGAATTCCCCCCCCCCCCCACACTTCCAGGACAATTTTGATACCTTGGTGTTTTGGGACCAAACATTTGGGTCCAGTATGTAGGAATTTGAGGGGAAATGGATTCTGGCACCACCACGCCACTGAGTTAAGCCCTCTATACGGCCTACCACAGGCCTTTAGCTCTCATTCATGTAATAACAGTATCACAGGACAGTACACATCCTGTCAGGACGCTGTGACCAGGGACACTGTGGCAGCTATCAGTGAGGACCCATACCTTTGTGATTCAAAATGGAAAACAGAAAAATGCCAACAAAAATTGAAATTGCACTTAAATAAGGTCAATGACCCCTAATTGGCCTTTACTGACCTTGCATCACATGAAAGTTATTTGGGAAAATGGACCCCCACCTCATTCACAGTGAGCCAAAATTATCAAACATGTTGTATCTGACCAGTTAGACAGGTAATATCAGTTTTCAGTCACTACTGTCAACTGCCTGAATATCTGACAATTCCCATACAGGTATTATCAGGTCCCCAGATAATTTGGCATGAAACACTATCTCTTGAAAGTTCTGTCATCTGTCACAAAGTTTGTTTTGGGAGTCAAGTCACCTCTGGCTATTAACTCATTTTAAATTTGACTGGGAGATTCCACGTGAGAACAATACTCCCCTTGACCAATACACATAGTGACCTGAGAACGCAATATTTTGAATACATTGAATGCAAATTACTGGGAATAAATAACAAAAATAATTTACAAAAACGAGTCTAAATTTCCAAAATAAGTCGAACCGTTCTCCCAATGCCCATAACATCATAGGAGTCTACAGAATTCTCCACTTTCCAGACGATAATTGAAGCTTTAATCAAATACTAACAACTAAACAGTAAAGGGGCAGGGGTGGTTTGCCCCACTCGGTGGGCTCAGCTTTGACCCTTCCATCCTTTTGCTGGCTGGGCTCATTGCAGCTGATGTTGACTGGGCATCCAGATCCAAGGCGCACATGGCTGGGGTGGCCAAATTGGGGGCTCAGGATTTGACCCATTCCTTTTACAGATGGGGGTCAACGAGTGGATCACTTTGGCGCACCTCCCCACCTCGACAGACATTTGGTTCTTATGTTATGGCCAAAAAAACTAGTTTTTGACCTCTAAATGACTTTAATGACCTTGGATGACGTGACCGTTTTTTATAAAAATGTAACCCTAGAGGGGTTACACCCTGTCCTGAAATATAAACCACATCAGGGAAAGTCATGGAAGTGTTGCTAGAACACTACTATTTGGCAGTTTTATGCTCATAAGTGACCTTGAATGACCTTTGATGACATGATGGTTTTTATTAAAAATGTTCTCCACCATGACGTACACCCTGTCCTGAAATTTCAACATTGCCAAGCAATGTCAATGTAAGTTGTTCCAAAAATTATTAGTTTTTGTCCATAAGTGACCTTGAATGACCTTTGATGACATGACAGTTTTTATGAAAAATGTTACTCTCGATGAGCTGCACACAGTCCTACAAGCATTATGTATCCCAAAGTATACTGCGATGCTATTGCCAAAAAGGTATCAAAACCAACCTTTGACCCCTTGTAACTTGAGAACCGAGTGCCCGATTGAAGCTGGAGTTTGTTTCGTCTATTCAGCACACAGAGCTCTGTCACATATTAAAAATTGACATCCCCCCCGGTTGTATTTTCTTTGGCCCTGTAATTTAAATAGGCACATCCATTCGAGTTTGACCTTTGACGTTGGACCTCATCATCAGAGTAGTTGACCACTGATTCCGAAAAACACCATGACAAATCACTATGAACATCCTAACTGCACTAAATTTCAAATGAAAAACTTTGACCTCTGATATCTTCGCACACAAAGGTCACATGGGGTCAATTCATGGCCCATTTCGATCGGAAGGTACCATTGAGATCCGAAAAAGCCACGAAAATTTGATTCGGCCCAAAACATAGTAAGGTCAAATTGAGGTCAAAGGTCACACAGATGGGGGTCAACGCGTGGATCACAATGGCGCACCTCCCCACCTCGACAGACATTTGGTTCTTATGTTATGGCCAAAAAAACTAGTTTTGACCCCTAATTGACCTTCGATGACTTTTAGATGACATGAACGTATGTTGAATATGATCCCTCTCATCAATCGCAACTAGTCCCAAAAGGTCAGCGATGTAGGACCTAGGTAATAGGAGTCATTGCCCTTTTAAATATTTCAGATTTTCGGCCTATCATTGACCTTGGTGACCTTGACAGGCAACAGGAAAACTAGGGATCAACTACACCACATGACGAACCTACATGCTGAATATGAACTTGATACATGCTGGTTTCTCAGATATCGTCCGGACAAAATGTGTCAAACACAACACACACACACACACATACTTGCCGTGACCGCATAGATGACTTTGGCCGTGGCAAGGACTCAAAAAATAGGATCGGTACCTGATTGGGCTCAGAACACCCAAGAAAGCCTTTCCCGGCTACGTGAAACAACATTAAATTACTGTCTGCTGTAGGCGGGGAGGCCTGACCTCCAAATTACCCTTCCTCTGGCTAGACCATTGCCCTGGACAGGTACCTCTCCGGCTAATGGGTGGATTATGTGCCCCCCTCAGAAGTTTCTAAAAAATAAAGTCTTAAGGATCTATTTGGTGCACTTTTCAAATGTGTTCACCATCAAAAGTTGTTCAATACGAAAATCTGACTATAATATGTTCTTCTGTCTGTCAGCATGTTTTGTTGTGGGGGAGGGGGGGGGGGGGATTTGGAGGGAGCGTGAGACACAACCACCCTGCGCTCACGCGTTATAATTAGGGATGGGCTACAACATGGCCGGGTTAAGTTTGAAGAAAAACTGTCGGATCGACTCTAACAGAGATAATAGTGTGAGGAATAAAGAGCGGTAACCCACAGAGGTACAAACCTTAATTTAAATTCGATTGTGATATGCAGGGTATGACCCTCAAGTCTCGTTTCATAATGCAGAGAATTCAGGAGAGTAACTAGGAGGCAATAACCAACACGTTGAAAACACACAGAGGATCCTTATGTTTTTATTGCTTCCTGTTTACGGAAGAGTGGGTGTTGATGCGAGCAACCCCACCACCCCCATCCTTCCTCACATCATCCCGCTATCGCTACAGAAATAGGAGTACTCCAATTTAATGCAGGCACTATAAATAGAAGTGACGGTGACGGTGAGGGTATTGAAACTAGGAGAAGAGTCAACTTATGTGCACTGCAAGGAAGTGCTGGGGAGGGGTGGAGGAAAGTTTTGGAATAGAATGAACGAGTGGTTGGAAAAAGTTAGAGAACCCGGATTCTATATTCTCCCAGATATGAAGAGGGTGGGGAGATATTCCAGGCTGTGCAGAAATGTCAGTAGTGAGACCAAGTGGGCAGTGTGTAGATGAGATCTGGCTAGACTTGAAGAAAAAAAAATCTGAGTGAGGTCACATGGATAGTGGTGTAAAATTTAGCGATAGGAATTTAATTTCACCATTCTACCCTGCTCTATGATTCATGATGATAATGATGATGTTGATGATAGGGATCATGAAAAAGCACAACATTCCACAGAAGTTCTGCTGTCGTTCTCGACAAAAATATTAAATACCACACCTACAGCTCACTAAGCTGTCGCCCTCATAGGATAAAATTTTCAAGTTGAAAATTGGACAGTTAAATTTTGATAGAAAGCAAAGATTATTTGCAGGGGTCGTGCAAGTTCGACACATTGAATATTGCATGAAGAGATGCTTTCCGATATTGACCAAATAATCATGGCACAATTTAAAAGGTTATATTCACTAGGAGAATTCCAATTTCCTCTTGAAAAATTGAGGCATCAATGACATCAGGGGAACAATGCAACGGCTGCCCATAGACCTACAGAGTAAAGCACTGCAGTTCGCGCCATGATAACTGGAAAACGAAAAAAGGATAACCGTAAATGGAAGAGAAGAGATTATCATCTTATCTGTATATCTTGAAACGAAATTTGTAAGTT
This sequence comes from Sclerodactyla briareus, assembly GCA_026419785.1. Taxonomy (NCBI): domain Eukaryota; kingdom Metazoa; phylum Echinodermata; class Holothuroidea; order Dendrochirotida; family Sclerodactylidae; genus Sclerodactyla; species Sclerodactyla briareus. Next base: position 10,667 of record JAODTK010000887.1, read on the forward strand.
TTCATCTAGATCCCTTCTAGAGTTTGTTCGGTAAAGATTTGCAAGAGCAATGTTTTACATTGACTTTTCATTATAGGGGATTCTGCAGTCCCCACGACCCAAGGCAAAATTTGCAATAGCTGATTGTGCCTTATCGGTACACTCAGAGCGGCGGAAAATTGTCTGGAAAATATCCCAATGCAAATGTGGAAAAAGATTGTCTAAAAAATTGTACTGAATGGCCGAAATTTTGAAGGACGCTCAAATTCAAAATTTTCCAAAGGGGAGGGGGAAACCCCTCCTTTTGACCCCTCCCCCATATCAGGCACATGCTAGATCGTCGGCCAAAACATGATCTCTTCACCCACCCCCCTCCCTCAATTATCAACCTTCGCTGACGGCCCCTCTTATTGTAGTCAATAAATAAACAACTGAATACAATAAATGAGTGGATGATGAAATGTGAAATAAGCAATCTTGTGATATATCCAAGAAATAATCACATATAAGTATAGAGATTCACAGAGTATCCTCAAAATCGGAATATCAACAGTCGACCTCATCCCTCATGTACCGACAGCCAATGCACAGTGCGCCTCACGGTGCCACGGACCCTTCCAACCCCGGATGGGAACGGGGGGTGGGGGGGGTCCAAGTTCCCACGACGGAGTAGTCCTGGACGATAAAACGATTCCCGCGTCTCACATTACCCCTTAGGTAAAAACCTACATTTTTTATTTTTAATTTTTTTACTTCTTCCTCAAGCGAGAGAAATAAAATACTGGAAAAAATGGAAATGGAAATAGGCAAACAGGCTCTCCTTTAGTAGAATGCTTCAAAGTGCCCTAGCTGGCACTTAGAGTGGGATTATTTGTGCCGTGAAAGCACACCAATTAACGCATTTGGCACGCCTTAATTAAAGTCGTTTTCCAAGCTGTCAGTCAAAAAATAGGTAGGACTGCAGGAACTACCCCCTCACCCAAATAGAATTGAAACATTAATCTCTCCCAGGGGCCAGGGACATTCGAAGATACTGTATAGCCAGCTATGTATACCGTACCATGATTGTTATAGTTTGGAGGGAGTAAGAGGATGAATACCTGATCTTAAAGTTACTGAGGTGGGGTACCGGTAAATAAGAGGAATGAAATGAAAATTCTCAGCTGCAATATAGCATTTTCACATAAATAAGGTTGGAATAGTTTGCTGCCGGGCAGTTGGCCATTGCCGGGTGTGCAAACTTTAGCGTATACCTGGCCCTCTGCCACCCCCCCCCCCCCCACCCCGCGGGTGCTACCTGCTAATACAGTGGTGAGTATGTGCTGCCTATATAACCTCCCGACTGAGAGCCCGGCTCCGTTTCAACCGTGCTGCGGATGATGTTTCTTTGAGTTGCCTGGCGTTTTGGCATTATCAAGTCACAAACAAAGAACTTAGCAATAATTAAATTAAATTAGTAATAGTCTCATTGACAACAATAGGCACAAAAAGGGAATGATAAACTTTAGGATTTGTTATATTTTGCCTGAAAGTTTATTTGGATCAGTTGTTAACGATGTGCAGTTGACAAAAGGCTGCTGTTGAAAACCCCTTCTGGGACTTCCAAAAAGCTTTTTACAAGGTTCCTCGATGAGCGTCTCTTGCTAAAAAATTGAAACCGTTTCCGGCATTAAGGGGAATGTCCTAAGTGGATTCGTCAGGGCAGTTTAATGGGAACAACGGAATTGAATCAAAGGGCGCTCGTCTCCTTGTAAAAGGTCACTAGTGGTGTTACAAGGATCAGTTCTTGGGCCATGGTATCTGATCTAATCTCCAATAGCCTTCTCGATTGCAAATGTTTTTCAATGTTGGTAACTGCATAGTTTGCATGCTAGAGTTTCCACGATCTCGCAACGCTTCCTTTGAAGGACAAACTGCCAGGATGATTTATTACAGGGGTTATTTAATAGCTGGATTAAAAAACTGAAATGCTGTCAGTCCTTGTAAACTCACTAGTGGTGGTCCCCAAAGACAGTTCTTGGGCCATTACCAGTGTATCGGAGGTTGCTTCGAACAAATATTTTGCAATTGGTCAAAGGTCCCAAGGTATCTTGATATTAATCTCCAATTAGCCTTTCGATTGGCCAAATGTTTCAATGTTGATGACTGCATAGTTATGCATGTTGGATTCCACAATCGCAACCCTTCCGTCAAAGGAAAAATGCATGATGATTTATACAGGGGTTAAAGTGAGAGGCTGGATATAAAAACTGAATGCGTCAGTCAAAACCAGAATTTCATACTACTTCCGTTTACGGATTATAGCATTTGAAGTGTGTGTTTGTGAAGCATGGTAGGCGGCAAGATCGGGAAACGCAGATCGAAATGCAAGATCCCATCTGCCCCAAAAAAAAAATAATAAATGATGTCATACTTGCACAACCCTGCAAACCTTCCTCGGTTTTCTATTGAAATTCAAACATTGATTGGAATTCGAAACGAATTCAGTCTATGGGAAGAGGATGCTGTAGGAGGGGTGGTAGGTGTGATGTTACTTTGGTGAGAGAAAGACAAACATAAATTTATGAATAAATGTTTGGCTTCTTATTCACAAAATGAAACAATCAAATAATTAACATGATTTCCTGTTGTTTCCATGTTGTACGTCATCCCGTTATGCCGCAATTGGGTTTATCCCAATTCTATTGCTCAATGATCCAACTTTTTGAAGGCCAATAACTCCAACAGCACATCGTTTTTGAAATGCGGGTTTGCGGTTTGGTCCTTATGAATACAGTTTCCATCTCCACAACCTTGTTGTATCCAAGCCTGCAGTGGTCCTTTGAGTGGATGGCCAAAATATTCATCAGGTGAAATTAGAAAAAGAATCTTCGGAAGTTTGATTTCAATTTTTCGTCGAACGAAAGCCTGGCAACCGCATAAGCAGTTTGCCAATTTGCTAGAGTTATAATGGATCCTTCTTATGGATTGTCACATCAGTTTCCTGATAGGAGAATTGTTTTCCTGGTGTCAGGCTGTTTGAGCAACAGTGAGATCTCACTTGGAGTATTCGGTCCAAATCCAAAGTATAGGTCTTATACATCTTCGCGAAAAAAAGGAGGTAATTTAAAATGTTCAAGCGTCTCCGTCGGTCCAACTTTGATGGTGCTGCGACGAATTCCGCGGTGATTTGATTAGTTTAAAATTGTTATGGGTTGTTAATTTTAAAAGGGCCTTCCCTACACTATTCTTCAAGTTCAATGTCCAAATAGGAGAATCCAAGCTTTTCGAAAACGCTTGTAGATTAGATTTGGAGATTGGATATCGTAAATATTTCTTCCGAAGAGATAGAGAGTCATTGATGAGTGGGAAAGATGTTGTTATGTCTTGAGCAAGATTCAAAAACAGTCTTAATTTATTTATCCAAGAATAGGTGATGAATCTTTAGCATCGGGGTTATCTTCTCTTCTGCCTGCGGTGATGTTGTGGTTCAGGGATGTCACCTTTAACCAATGAACCAATAATGATGAATAATAATAACAATAATAATAATAATAACAATAAAAATTGTATATTTTACAGTAAGAACACCCTCTTTGTTCGTACCCTTGTGGGGCCTGCCGCTGTTAATCCTTTTGAACAAGCGTCCCCCTCTGTGGCCTCTATTTTGATTGAAGTGATCCCTAGCAATATACACACTGTTCTGCCAATAGGGACTCCCTTTAGTTGGCGTTTCTTTGGGGGGATTTATTACTTGGGGGGGTCAGGGGGTTGGTTAAAATGGCTTAGCAGTGAGGTAGATCAGGTCAGAGGTTGGAATTGTGAATTGAATATGGACATTCCATTGTATAGAGAGGAAGAACTGGCATGTCTGTCTGTCTCTGTAAACATGTTTTCAAATGGGCCATCACAAAAACTGTGTGAAATGATCAATAGGAATAAATAGTGGCAACACTGATCATAACATCATGTTATGTCCCATGCTTGGAAAAAATTACAATAGGGTGCACCCTCACATGACTATGAAAAGAAATAATTTATGATGATACTCAGCTCGAATTGGAAGGGAGAGGAGAGGCAGGGGACGTGGTGTGTCAATAATGGAGTGCAGATCACCAATGGCTGCCAGGAGTTTCCAATCCCATGGCCCGGCCTTACAGTACTGCCAGATACTGTTGGTCTATTGACACCTACCAAAGACTACAGACCTAATGTACTCATCGGAACAGTAACCTTTCAAAACCCCATTCCAATGCCACTGTTGCTGAGTTAGTAGTAATAGCAGTGAAGGCTATATAGGTAACGTCGAGCCGAACGGGCTGTACCCAGTATCTCGGATGCGTATGCAAGTACATGAACCACTGTATTAGCTGGCCGCACACGAGGAAAGAAGGCGACCGTTCTGAATCGTGTATGTATGTGATTATATTTCGGGTATATCACTCACTACATGGTTATACAATAAGCAGGGGCGTAGATTTTTGTTTTGAAGTGGGGGGGGGATGATTTACTAGATGAGATCTAAGCGGAGAGCACCCTGGGTGGCGCGGATCGTCAAGAAAATTTTTGTTTCCACAACTCCCAGATGCCCGGAAACGGCACTTGAGGGTTTTTTCAGCTGTGTTTACTCAGCCTTCAAGAATGAATATTCTCTACGATTTGTGGATTGTTAAAGAGAATCGTTTGCATATTTGAAAGCTATATAACATTTGATCAGTTGAAATGACGCAAGAACCAGTAAATGTGTAAGACAACATAACATGTTATGTTAATGAGGGCAAACCTCACTGACAGTCAGTCACAGGCAAATACATCCAATTAAGAGATAGGACGATCAAGTTACATGAGCAGGGCGTGTGATGGAGCTCCGGTTTTAAAATCGTCCAAACACATTTCGTCTCGTTTCCGAGCCCGAAATAAATGTTTCGGCCAGTTAGAATGAGAGTTCCGTTACACTGCCCGTACACTGCCCGTATAAGGCCCGGATCCCATAGATGGGGGGGGGGGTATGCGTATGTGGAAAATCGCCATTTCACGTGAACTGAACGGGGGGCTAGTGTTTGAATATGTTCTATTTAGTTTGCAAAGATAGATATTGGTTCCACAAAAGCTAAAAATGAATAAATCAGGCAAACCAACACCGAATAAGCGAAGAAAACCATGTCCCAATGCGGATGCGTATCACTGACTGCGAATGAATTCTGTGGATATCTTCCTCAAACGCAGCAACGACATATCATGGGGCTGCTGCTTTTTATGGTCTTTCTGCATACATTTTAGTGTTTTCTCTTCTGAACGTACATTAATTTTCCGTATATATGCGATTTTCACATCGAGCCGCGGATCCCGCATCTGTCCATCTATGGAATCCCGGCCTAATACGCCGCTAATAAATGTCCATATTCTAACGAGCGAAAGAGCAATACGAACTGTTATAACAACGAGCCCAAGCGCGCACAAAAGACTACATGCACGAGTGGCGGCGGCCCGCGAACTTTAATAGCGAGGACCCACATTTCTTGTCCCGTTGGTTTCAAAGTTTCAGGTGGACAAGTGCACGAACCTGGCAACCGGCCATCCGCTCGCGCTCAGGGAAAATCGCATCAATAGGGTGGTTTAGGACTATCAGTAAATGACAGTTTTATTGCTGTTGGGAAACTGAGTTACTGAGCTCAGCCTCTACAGTTGGTCGCCTCAACTATACAAATATTTCGTTGTAATAAAAGGGGAAATTGGTCTAATTATAAATGAATATCATTGTCAAAAATAATTATCGGAGGGACGACAAAACTGGGGGGGGGGGGGGATGTTTTTGTACAGGCCATCCGCCCCTACCCCCTCAAACGTGGTGGGGGGGGGATACTCCCCCGCAATCCCTCCGCGATTTACGCCCGTGCAATAAGGCATCAATAGACGAATCCACTAGCTGATACTTAACTGTTACTCCGCAGCTACATCTAATTACCGCGACTTATTACTCTTAAAACACTTGACCTCGCTCAGCGCTATTCCAATATCCGACTCAACTCTTATGCTATACTTCACAGCGCACTTATATACCTTACCGCACTGCCCTACCCGCTTAATTAAAACCGTGCTGACTACCGGAAAGACACACAATCGTTCTCGTACGTTAACTACTGGACTACTCCGGGACAAAGTTCACCTATCCTACAGCACTACCCTCGGTCTATACACACAACGTTCTATTGGTTCAATGTTTCTGCGCTATATCATATGTCAGGCACCTATAACACGCTCACCACACTGAATGTACGGTAATTGATTTGTCCCCAGACTTTTTCCCTATTGCTTCACTATTACTCCAATGTGGCGTGTATGTCCTGGTACCCTAGAACATATATCTACACTGAATGTATATATATGAGTTGTGTGCTGATTATGTTCTCGTATAACTTATCACGTATCCTTACAGTGTAGGTACGGACAATTGATTTTGTGGTGTGACCAAATCCTCCCGTACCCACAGCACTACACCATTGTAAGTTACGGCAACGACTTAGGTGTGCTAAATACTCCCGTACCAACAGCACGTATACACAAGTAATACGGCAGCCGAGTTAGGGTGCGGCCCAAGTCTCTCCCGCACCTGTCTTGAGGGGATACTTGCCAACGTCCCGATGGAACCCAAGCGGTCAGGATAGGTTGTGCATGCGAAAAACAGAAATTAATCCTATTTGAATTTGGCCGCGAGATGAACTCTGACTGCTGCTTTGAACTTTCCGCTGTCGTTGATGTTCACGATAGTTTCAGGTAATTGTTCCAATATCTGATCGTTCTCGGAAAAAAGGAAAACTTGTAGCAGTTCTTGATTTGCTGCTATTGTCGAACGAGCTCTAGTGTGGTATGCCGTGGGGGTCGATTAAAACAGGTCGGTGGACGTGATGGCACTAATGGGAATCGAAAAGGTGACCATTGATGGCCTTATAAAAAATAGTGAGCCTCGAACACGCCCCCCACCCCCACCCCGCACACTGGTTTGCAAGAGCTGCCATCCCAACTCCTTCACATCATCAGCCTCCGCGCCACACGGCCCCGGGGGACCTGATTTGAGTCGTTCAAGCAGAAATATAGCAGCCCTACGTTGAACAGATTCAAGGGTGTTAATTAAGTTTGCAGTATGAGGGACCCACACACTTCGAGGAAATTCAAGTAAGGTCGCACTAAGGTCTTATAGGCGGACTCCTTAACACCTTGTGGGCAATAATGGAGATTCCTCATACAAAAGCAGAGTGCGATTCGCAAGTTGGCAGCGATTTTGGTTACATGATCATTCAGGAAAGATTACATCAGGGTAACACCCAAGTAGGGAGTGGCTCTTTGTCTCTTGCAGAAAGGGAGAGTCCTGTAGCATTACTAGCCAAAAATTCTTGGCATTCTTGCATGGGTGTGAGACGCCATAACAAAACACTTTTTAGCATGAAGCCTCATCTGCCAGTATTTTGCCAGCTTACATGCGTGTTGAGATCCTCTTGGGGGTTATGTGATCACTAATGGTATGAATTTCTATCCAACACACGCACGGCAAATAATTAACACTTGATTGATTTGTGTGCGTAAATCTGTTTATGTAAGCTAGGAACAGAAAGGTACGCACCGTTCCCTGTGGGACCCCCGGTTTCCCATCAGGCCCAGGACGAAATGTTCGCCCCCCCGACAAAACAACTCGTGGGTCCAGGTTTAGGAAATTGCGGACCCAACGATTGTGTTTTATGGCGTATACCATACTGTGAAGTTTCTGTTAACCTCTTGTGTAGAACAACATCAAAAGCTTTGACTGCAGTCCATAATAACAAGTACCTGCCTTCTATAGTTAAAGGGACTTGGCAAGGTCATTTACTGTGAGTATGAGTTGAGATTACGTTAGATAGAATGTTTTCTACGAAAACCATGTGCTGGGTCAGTCAGAATGGAAAAAAATCATCAAAAAAAAAAAATGATGCATGATACTGGAGTGAATGATATGTGCTCCAGCATACAGCAAACACTAGTAAGTGAAACAGGGCGATAATTTTACACGTGTGAACTTCACCTTTCTTATAAAATAGGGGGAGATATTGGCTTGTAAGCCAGATTCAGGGAGGACACCAGTGTCAAGGATCTTTGAATATCAGGCTCAGAGCAGGGGCCAGCTCTTCGACAGCTGTTTGGAGGATACATGGGCCGATACCGTCTGGACCAGTAGATTTGTTTGGGTCCAGGCTTTCCAGCAGTTAGTTTAGTAACCCCTTCCGGAAAGATGACAATTTCAGCATAGGGGGATGGTACTAGGATGCTCCTGAGGGAGGTTCAATCATTTTTCCAGGGTGAAAACACTTTTGAACTGGTGTTCAACAATTCGGCCGTTGCTCTATTATCCGCTACAAGGAGGACCATCGCGGAGTCCGGGTATTCCAATGAGTCAACCCCTTTTAAGACTTTTGATAAAGGTCCAGAACTTCTTAGGGGGTCACTACAAACAGAAGAGATATGGCTCTTATTATAGCATTCTTAGAGCGGCAAGCGAGTTATATTCGCATTTGTTTGACAGTTGATCAGTAAGCTGGTTATGATTCTCTATTCTTCTTGTAGGCATGAATGAAAGCACGCTGTTTTGCGTTTGTGCAAGCGCCGGACACTTTTAGTTATCCAGGGGGGACGAGTGCGCTTGGAAATCATTGGTCGGCACATGGGTTTCCAATACCACGCTCAACAGCGTTGGTGAATTCCCCAAAAAGTGCTGGAACTTGTATAGAATCGTTATCACTGTACCTGGTAACAAAGGAGGTAGACCAAACCTGAAGGTCTTCTTTCAAAGGCAATGGAGTCGCCTTGATAAAAAATATACCGCTTATGGGGTATTTTCCTACATGATCTTGGTCTGAACCAATTATGTAAGTGGGATACTATCGTGGTCACTAATCCCAGGAATGGTAGAAGTCCTTTCAACTAGGGTGGGGTTTGAGGTGAAAAAAAAAAGATCTAATGTATTCTCTCCACGAGTTAGTAGGACCTTTGACATTTGTTCTAAGACCATGTCGGCAGTAGTGTCGAGCAGGTATTTGGATAAAGCAGGATGTGAATCCACCTGTTGTGAAAAAGTATTGTGCTCCAATTAATTGAAGGTGAGAGTTTTGAAGTCACCGCGAGCCAAATTTGACCCTTACTGGAGGCTTTGGCACGATTGAGTGAACCACGCAGCTCGTTCATGTACTATACTGTGTTGCCAACTTTGGAGAGATCATAAAATGGGCCCCTATTGTGACATCCTTGACACCTCTGATTTTGATGGTGACCCAACAATTTCGCGTTTGCATATAGATCTGTTCTTGCGTTCCAATGAGTCATTTCAAAGCAATTAGGACGCTTCCACCCTTGATAATAGTCTCCCCAAAACATCTGTCTTTACGATAGACAGCGGAGGGAATTTGAAAGTAATTTCATACTGTTAAAGAGGGGTCAAGGTGAGTTTCATCCCACACATAACATCAGGGTATATGTGATCAATGCATGTGGCAATTGTCAGCACCTTGTTTCTAGCACTACAGAAATTGATAACGAGCAACTTGATAGATCTTCTAGGGCTGTTCGTAGCTTGGTCAGCACAGTAGAATTCCAATCCCTTACTCTGGGTCTATGGGAACTGTGGTTAGTTGTCTTCACTTCTCTCTGATTAGGAGAGGAGGCGGCCAGAGGAGGCGACCTATAGTCGTCTCCGCAGAGGTGGGCAATCACTTTCTCAGTCACAAGACAAGTCGCAAGTCAGCTGGTGCAGTCCAAGTCAAGTCACAAGTCAATTGGAAAAATGAAGGCAGTCAAGTCACAAGGTAAATTGGAAAAAAATGCAAGCCAAGTCAGGTCGCAAGTCAGACGTCTGCAAGTCCAAGGCACAAGTAAGTGAAGTCTTGGAGGGGCATGGTATAGCGCACAATGTACATTAGGATGGTGTTTGACGATAAAGATAGGAAAAGTGCACAACTGTGTGGGATTTGACAAGTTGCATGCCTAGTAATGATATAAGTAACTCAAGCGCTCCGAGTGTTGCGTATCACAAGCCAGAAGTGCTAGATATGAAAAAAACGAGTGCATGATGCTTATTAATACACGATGTATTGAAACCATAAAGCGGTAAAATATTCACATAATTGAGTCTCCAAAGTGAGGGTCAAGAACTAGATTGGATATTTTTTTTCTTTTTTGGATATTTTTGTACTGCCGGATCTCATGAAAGATTCAATATGTTCACTGTGAATGAAGTGCCTTAAATCGCCCACTGTGATTTACTTTGCTTAGTTGGTTGGCCCAGTGTCCAACATGTTGTGCAGCTCAATGAAGAACATTGACAATTGAAAGTAGTGCCAGTATGGTTATGAACAGAGCTCTATGGTAATGGTGCACTCTAGAGCTTTCTGAAACTCTGAAAAATAATGTTATTATAACAGTGATTTCAGTGATAATAACATGTTTCTTTAACGACATTCACCTTGAAGAGAAGAACTAGAAAATTGAGCTTGAATACGGAGCTCCTAAAATGCGTGCAATTCGTCAAGTACATTCTTGTGAATTGAATTGTGGTGTTCCTATTTGAAACCCTGACATAGTACATACATTATAGTAACTCATGCCAGTTACTAATTTCAGATTTTCACTCCAAATACCGTACCGGGGCAAGGTATTTCATCATGGCCCGCTGCTGCACTCGTTCCTGGTGATTAATGAGAAGCTTGCATGTCGCATTTAGATACCGTTTTATGCCTTCAGTTCAACTAGCAGCACCCACAGTTGTGGGGCAACTGATTATTTTACCATGACCTCTACCCAGAAAATCATTTTATCATGTATCCATCACTTAGCATACGACATGGGGCCTTCTGACGGAGAGGCTGATGCTTCCACCCACTGGTGACAGCTTTGGTTGCCAATGGGTTTATATAGGGGTTGTCAGCTTTTACCTCTAATCACATCAAAATCAAGATCCGAATGCGGAAAAAAAAATGGTCCATAATTAGCAAAACCCTGTTATGTGATCAGGGAAAATTAATCAGCCAATGTACAGCAATTAATAGTATCATACGACAGGATTACAAATCGTGGGGTGGGTGTACATGGCTGTCTGATCTGATTTAGGAGAAAGTCGGAAACTTAGGAAGTTGGCTATAGTGATGACAAACATCCCAGTGCCTTTAGATATAACCTTCAGGCTTCTCACTTTCATCATCAACAAACTACACTATGGTGTAATAGACTTGTACTCTTGGTAGGAGAACAAAAACCCCATTAACAGTCACTTTGGTCTCGAAAACTAACAATCTAACAATCCTAGTCCACCCATATGCAAATTCCAGAAAAAAATATGGTTCCTTCCTTATCCATGGTCACGGCGTACATTATGAGACTGTAATAGATGTTTTAAGGCAGTGGTGTTCTCACTTTTTCAGACTGACTTGCCGCCCTTGTCCACCATTTTGAAACGATTTCACTCCCCCTTCCCAACTTTGTTCCAGTGAGTCCGGTAAACCATTAAAATGGACTCAGTTTCAGGAGTTGGTTTGTTTTGCTCCTATATGATTACGGTATACAAATATGTGGCAACGATAACATACCATGAAATGGGGCGCAAAGTTCAGTCAGTGTGGAGGGTGAGCTTGGTGCAACACGGTCAGATTCCAAATGTCTGGCTGCATCTTAGTAAGAGATACACAGAATCTCCCCCTACATGGCTCCTAGTAATTTCAAATGTGTTCCGAATACTTGGACAGCAACACCATGACTGTGCTGAATCCTCTTTCACCTAGGTAGAGGTAGGTAAACGCCATTAAATCCGTGTTTCATCAGGGACCCCCAAACAGTCTCAACCCCCCCCCCCCCCCCCCCCATTCACATTGATCTATAGCGCCCCCTACTGAACTTCCCAGCGCCCCCAGGAGGCGGTAGGGACCACTTTGAGAAACACTTCTGTTTTTTGAGAATCTCTGGTCTGCTCTGAAAACCAAAAAGCCAAGAGGCTTAAGTGATCCTTGACTGATTTCTGATAGCATAATGACCAGACACGAGAATGGGATAATGTAACCATTACTCACGGACAAGTAATTACGACGGGGTCAACAACTTTGACTAGGGCTTTTCTGACTTACCTCTGGTGACCCTCAAGATCCTTTGACCTGACCCCCAATAACAATAGGGATCATGTACTCATTATGGGTAACACACATAACCATTATGAGCTTCATCCATCCGGTGGGTCAATTATGGTGTTTACAGCCACAATGGAAACAAATATCATTTTTTCTTACAATTTCCTAATCCCCCCAAACGACCCTGGACTTATCCGTGTTTTCAAGGATTTCAGACTTTGACCTCATGTTATAAGATGACAATTCATTGTTTGAAACTATATTAATGCTGCAAAGATGTCATTGCCGACAGCTGTTAGAAAGTGAATTTGATATTGTTGGATATTTGTGACATAAAACAATATCTAGACAATTTTGGGCACCCCGCTGTAGCTGTTCTATTCTCTACATGTGTACTTGTATCCGAAACATGACTAGCTGCAGCATCATGCAGTACGACGGCCGAATCTCATCTGCCACATACGGTACGGTCCGTGGGCATGCTAGGGCAAGTTGGTTGGTACGATACGCGCGCGTCGTCTGACGCGGGACGATGTACGTATACAACCACGGTATATCAAAAATTGGTGTCGCCGTGTCGCTTTTGCCGACGGTTTTGCAAATTCTGTGATTTCATGTCACGGTGTTAAAATCTAACATTTTTGGCTGCTGACATGCGATGTGCGACAAGTCAGTTAGTGCAAGTCCCAGTCAAGTCACAAGTCAGAGACGGTGCAAGCAAGTCAAGTCAGAAGTCAATTACGTTAATCGCAAGTCAAGTCGCAAGTCCCGAAATCGTGGTATCGGGTCGGACTCGAGTCCAAGTCACTTAACTCGAGTCCCCACCTCTGGTCTCCTGCAGGTAGGTATGGCTATTCTTGTGCACCAGAGAGAGCCATTGGCACTAAGCGCATAGCATATCATATGCCAATACTACCGATGCGGCTCTCCACCTATCTGTATGGAGGCAGATCCTATTGTTGATTCCTTCCAACGGCAAAGGAATCTATGCGGTCACGCAAGTATGTGTGTGATTCCGTGTGGGTGTGTGTGTTGAACACATTTTGTCCGGACGATATCGAGAACGCAAGCATGTATCAGGTTCAAATTTGGGCCTGCGGTTCTTTCATGTGGTGTAGTTGATCCTATTTCTTCTGTTGCCCGTCCAAGGCACCAAAGGTCAATGAGAGGCTAAAATCTGAAATATTTGAAAGGGCAATAACTCCTATTAGCCAGGTCCTACTTCGCTGACCTTTTGGGACTAGTTGCGAGTTGATTGAGAGGGATCAGTATTTCAAACAAACATAACGGTCATGTCATCCAAGGTCATCAAGGTCAATAGGGTGAAACTAGTTTTTTTTTTTTGGCCATAACATGGGAACCGTACATCTGCCGAGGTTGGAAGGTGCGCCATTGTGATCCACTCGTTGAGCCTTAATCCGGTGTGGACCTTTGACTCAATTTGATCTTTACCATTTTTTGTGCCAAATCAATCAATGTCGGGGGCCACTTGTTCAGATCTCAATGGTACCTTCCGATCGAAATTGAACAAAAATTGAACCCATTTGACCTTGTGTTCAAGATATCAGAGGTCAAAGTTGTTCATTTGAAATTTTAGTGCAGTAGGATGTTCTAGTTGATTTGTCATGGTGTTTTTTAGATCAGTGTGTCACTACCACCTCTTATGATGAGGTCAAAATTTCAAAGGTCAATCTTGATAAATTTGCCTATTTTTAGAGTTACAGGGCAAAGAAATTGAAACTGTCAATTTTTGGGTATGTGCCATTGCTCTGTGTTCTGAATAGACGACAATAAACTCCCGCTTTCAATCGCACGTCGGTCCTCAGTTACAAGGGGTCAAAGTTGGTTTTGATACCTTTTTGTCAATAGCAATCGGCATTAGACTTTGTTGATCTTAATTGCTTGTAGGACTTGCGTTCATCTCATCTCATCGAGAGTCAATTTTTCATAAAAGTGTCCATGTCCCTCAAGGCATTTGAGGTCACTTATGACAAATAACTAATATTTTGAACACTTACAGTGACATTGCTTTGCATGTTGAAAGTTTCAGGACAGGTGTACAGCTTGGGCCTAGAACATTTTTTCATAAAACCATCCATGTTATCAAAGGTCATTCAAGGTCACGTATAGGCATAAAACTGCCAAATATTATGTGTTCCTGCCACAACTCCAGTGACCTTTCCTGATGTGGTTTGTATTTCATGACACGTGTATCCCATCTAGGGTTACATTTTTTTAAAACGGCACGTCCTCCCAGTGCATTTAAAGGTCAATTTAAGGCAAAAACTAGTTTTTGGGCCATAACAGTGAACCATAATGGCTGCCAAGGTGTGGAGGTTTGTGCCAAAGTGAATCAATCATTGACCTCCACTGTGTGACCTCGAACCCTCAATTTGAACCTTTACCTTAGTTTTTGGGGCCGAATCACGTTTTTCGTGGCCATTTTCGATCTCAAAGTACTTCCGATCGAAATGGTCCATAATGGACCTCCATGTGGACCTTTGTTTCAAAATATATGTGACAGAGCCGCTGCGGTGCTGAATACACAAAACAATCTCCCGTTTCAATCAGGCACTTGGTTCTCAAGTTACAATGGATCAAAGGTTGGTTTTGATACCTTTACTGCAATAACATCAGCAGTATATACTTTGTGATACTTAATGCTTGTAGGACTGCGGTGCATCTCAATCGAAGTACATATTCCATAAAAACTGTCAAGTCAACAAGGTCATTCAAAGACCCTTATGGACAAAAAACTAATTTTTTTTTGGAACAACTTACAGTGTCATTGCTTGGCATTGTTTGAAATGTCAGGAGCCAGTATGTACGTCAATAGGTATTGTCTGGTCACAACAAGGATAGAATTATTGTCTTAATTACCGCGTTAATGAGTTTTATCAATGTTATTTGTGATTTACATACTGCTCTTTCACAGTATTAGTGTTCCCCTGCATTTCACTTTGACTATACCCATTCTATGGTCCTTTAATATTGGAAAAACTTTCTGATACATATCATTTACCACTGTCTGACAGCTGTCTGATGTAGTCTTCATTTGGCCTCGACCCTGGCTTTTCCCCCTTGTACTCCCATAAAACAGCAGCAATAGTTAACTTAGAGAATAGTGCCTCCCTTGCACTGTGGGCTGACTGGTCTGTCTAGCCAGTGACCTCCTCCCCCAGTGACCATTGTTTAGGTTGGCTTGGTTATAGCTCGGCCTCCCCTTGTTTGTCTATTTGGGCTGGAGGTACATGTTTTTCTTACATTTGTCTTCAAAGGCTATCATGGATCAATTTTTGCATGAAATTTGGTAGCCCTGTTTTCAGTAGGCTGTCTGCAGTACGTAAGTTGCGTATTTAGTTGTCATTTGAGCAACTGAATGGGAGATATCCAATATGACCATAATTCACTTGAATAATCTGATGATTGATCATATCGTTAGAGAAGGATCTCTTGAGTTATATCTTGTATAGTTATATCCCCGTGACACTGAAAGTGTCGGGGATTATATTGGTTTTTGGGTGGTAGCCGACCGTCACAGGCCAGGTAACTGGACAAGCTAGTTTAGTGGGGTTTATAGTATAAACAGTTACGCTCATGTACCTTCATATTAACCTTCAATACACCAGCAAGAAAGACAACAAATTGTTTCTGCATTTCTTGTTCGTTATCCTGAATTAACATTATCGCCTTCAGGTAAACGCGACAGTACTTCAAGGTCACTTATGGACAAAGAACTAACTATATTTGCAACAACTTACAGTGACATGCTTGGCATTGTTGAAATTGCAGGGACAGCGGTGTACCACGTCATGGTGGAGAACTTTTTCATAAAAACCGTCATGTCATCACAGGTCAATCAGGTCACTTTTGGCATAAAAACTGGCCAAATAGTACGTGTTCCGTGCAACGAATTCCAGTGACATTCCTGATGTGGTTTATATTTCAGGACAGGGTGTATCTCTCTAGGTAACATTTTTATAAAAAGAGTGTCACTCATCCAAAGTCATTAAGGCAATTAGGGTCCACAACTATTTTTGGCCATAACTGGAAACCAAATGTCTGCCGAGGGGGGAGGTGACAACCAATTGATCACACGTTGACCTCCCTATCGTGTGGACTCAAATTTGACATTACATGTTTGGGGCCGAATCCAAAATTGTCGGTGGCCATTTTAGGATCTCAAGGGACCTTCTGATCTGAATGTTCCATAAATTGACCCCATGTTACCTTTGTCTGCAAAGATATCAGAAGTCAAGTTTTCTATTCAAAATGTAGTGCAGTTAGGATGTTCATAATGAGTTGGTCATGAAGATTTTAGTAATCAACAGGACACATACATTGATGCAAGAGGTCAAAAGGTCAAAGGTCACATCTAAAAAAAGATTTGTCCCTATTTTTCCACAATTGTCCTCCTTTTACCACAAATGGACAAAGAAGGGTGGCCATACCCCTCCTTCTATGCATGCACACGAGTGCCATAGGTGCAATATTGAGGGGGGGGGGGTGCCCCAAAACACCAAGGTCGCACTGAAAAAAAAACAATCACTCTTACCACCAATTAACTTACGGGTAGATAAACCCTATTTTGAAATTTTGATAACCCTATTTTAAAATTTTGATAACCCTATTTTAAACTTTTGATAAGTGGCCAATAATCAAAATACCTGAAACAGGTCCAGACAGTCCAGTTAACCTTCTGGGGCAACTGCAAATTGGGCATAGGCCCAATACTTTTATCTGTTTATGTAATCGAGATTGCTTGGCAATGTTGAAGTTTTAGGACAGGGTGTACATCTTGGCCGAGAACATTTTTCATAAAAACCAAAAATTTTACAATTTTGATAAGTGGCCAATAATCAAAATACCTGAAACAGGTCCAGGCAGTCCAGTTAACCTCGGTGGAACTTTGGCAAATTGGGGCTAGGCCCAATACTTTTATCTGTTTATGTAATCGAGATCTCACAACTGTCAAATTGAGTGTAAATACGGGGTACGGCTGTCTGGGCATGTGTGGAGAGGGTTGATCCCCTTGATAGTAAGTTTTTGTGAGCACCCAAGCGAAAGGTGCAAAATAAGTCGGAGTGGAAAATCAATGACAGTCCCGATCAAGCCCTTCCCCTCCATCCCCTTCCACTCGTTGTTCGTTCATTGTCTCCTGGTAATTAAGGGGTAAAACAATACTTAGATGGCCAGCAAGGAGTTTGGGGAGGCAGGCCTATGCCATTTGCCTATTGCAATTGTACTGCTGCCCAGTGTTTTAGCCAGGATGTTTTATCAATGCGACATTACTGGTCTGGGTGGGTCGGTGGGGGAGGGGTCTAAGGGGAGGGGGTGAAAAATTTTGGAATATGAAAAGTGCCTAGATCGCAAATGGTGCGATATTGACTGGATTCCTCCCCTAATAAAAACACAAAAATGTTGATGTCGATGACAAATGTTGCAATAGTTTTGTTTTACTTTTGTTATTTCCATTCGTATTTCTTTACCTTTTTTTAACTTCGTTTTAACTTGGATCTCATCGCGGGTCTCATTGCGTTAATACTCACACCAACCCAGAGTATTAAATTGGTCTAGTAATTTAGTAGACCTCTACCTAATCGCCCGTATATCGCATGTCTGCTTGCTCCGTGTATTTTGGACAAAATTACGGGCGGTGGTCTGCGAGCCAGAAGAACGATTACTATAAACTTGGCACGCACGAGTTTAGTAGTTTGCCAAAAGAGTTCCACAAAAGCTGTGAGCATGCAACAGTGTCCATCCCACATTGTGCTAGCCTATGCAGTATGCAATGATTAACCTGACTCCCTTATTCAACAGTAGTAGTTCCCTGGTCAATCAGATTGCACTGTCAAGTTCATGCACATAAGCTTTGGTTTAACGCCATTTTAGGTAAAAAAAGTGGTACGCTGAGCGTTGATGATCGAGAGCTTTCGCGCAACCAATACCGGAGTGCAGTAACGTAATATCGTCGAACATTTTGGAAAGTTTCCATGGACTAGGATGCTTCTATTTTCCTTTTCATCTTAGGTTGGATAATTTCTGATTAAAGACCAAACCATTATTACAGATTCCTTTATATTCTCAACATAATGTTGGTCACACGGGGAGTGTTTGATTTACCCATGGGGGTCGCCATTTCGGAAAAATGCCAATTACCAATTCACGAGTGGGAAAGGCGTGATTACTGGAACCCAAGTTGAATGGACACCGCAATACGTATTTTATTACACGTCCTGGCTCTGCTGGCTGCTCCGTATCTCGTGCATGAAAAGTAGGCTATAGCTATAGTCGAGGGAGCTGGTGTGGGTGACCAGCACAGAGACAGCGGCGATCAATTAAAAGCAACATAAAGGTTTGTGATTGTGGAGAAGGAAGTCCGATCGCAAAAGGACATTAGGATGTTTATTGTGCCAGGGAAAAAACTGCCTTCAATTTTTGGAGGGATTTTTAATTAAAATTTACACCCGCGTAAATTTGCTTGTCAGATTTTTTTTATGCGACTCTCGTCGCTTTTCATATATGGCATTGTCGCACAAATAGGGGCTGGCTAATTCACTGCTGCTGACTCATTTGTGTGTCTATGACATTATCTGCAGTGACCTTGTGGCAAATCTAAGAGTAGTCATGGATGAGACAACACAGATTGCACAACTCATTGGACTTGGTGAATATCTACAATTCTCCAACCAATTTTGATGTGCCTATAGCCCTATGCAGTAGGCATATAGGCCTAGGTTGTTGTGTATTCATGCATAGGCCTAGCGGTTTAGGCTAGCCCTATACAGGTTGGTGATTTTTTTTTTTTTTTAAATCAAAAAGCGGATTATTTGATTTAAATCGGATTTATTGATTAAAAAAATAAACGATTATTTGATTTTTTTTTAAAATCCACATTTCCACTTGGCTCAAAATTTTGCCTAAACATTTGTGCATAACACCCATACCCACTGGCCTAAACCCAGTATAAGCACTATACACTGCACTCTACTCTGGTACATGAAGGCTCTGAGGCTTGGAACTTCTTTGAATATCGAACATACACATTGCAATCTATGACAATGCACACATTAGAACTATGATCGTGTCAGAGTATCCATCCATAAGTAGGCCTACATGTCCAATTGGTGTTCTTGGGTTGTGGTATTCCCCTGGATGGACCCCATTGGGTTCTAATTGACCTTAAGAATTTGGAAATTTTTGAAAATCAAGACCAGCTGTGTGATATCGAAATATCTACCAACAAGATATTCATCAAATTGATGAAATTATTGGAGCGGAATATGCAACCTGATGCACCCATCTTAAGTTCACTGAAGGTTCAATAGCTGTTACTGGTAATTCTTTCTTTCCTGATAGTTTCTTGAAAGTTTATTCTGGAGATTGGTGCATGCTTCATGCCCGAATGCATAGTGCAACAATTGAACAGACAAATATACACTAAATTTGTAGTCACAACCTGTACCTAAATTGTTTGAAAGTCAGAAAGTGAATATAATGTAGTTAAACAGGCACAGGGCACACACTAGTTTGAATCATTGTTTTGGGAATCATAATATCAGTCAGCTCATATATTTCAAAAATATATTAACTGTTATGATAATATGCAAACATTTTTAAATTAAAAGAATACTGCTATCATTTATATTAGCCTATTTTAGTCAGTAATGGCTAAACTGTACCTGTTTCCATCATAATAAATATACTTATGGAGGGACCATGGCATAAAGGGAGAGAGCGCACAGAATTCCTTCATCAAGCATTGCTTTCAGCCAAAAAATATGATAGAACATGTGGATTTTGGGAGCGTGTACCTAATTCCGTTGTGAAATGGCTGTGTTGATTGAATGTTAGGGGTAGGGATCCCTACATGTGTGTAAGAAGCATCTGCAGTGTATATTTTTGGATTTAATAGTTCATTTTTCCAATATCAATATAATAGAACTAACTCAACTTTCTCTGACAAAAGAGGAAATCTTTGAAAAAGGTGAATTAATACATCAGTGATTTTTCCTAAAAAAAATCATTTGATTAAATCGCGATTTAAATCATTTATTTAAATCAACGTGATTCCCATCAACCAACCCTGGCCTAAGACCTATAGACTAATATGGCCTGTCAAGTCTGTACGCTGTTACCGTTTTCCACATGATTCTTTATCTGGAAGTAAGTTATATCCACCCGGGTCCTTTCCTGTGATGCCATGCTCTCGGGTCTGTTCCCCTTGCAATTGTAATCTGCTGACTCTCTACGTGGGTGCATAACTTGAAATATAGTCATTACTGCAGCTTGCATCTCATCTCACAAATTTGCAATTTATATCAGAGAAAAGTTCATGTGGCATGATAGAAACTCACACAGTTCGTTCTGCTTCAACCCAAGCATATGTATTAGGAAGAGAAAATGTATGCCCCTTGTCATTTTCAGCGTTGTCAGAATTATTTTATGCTTGTCACAATTTCAAGAATGTATTTGGAGGGCAAATGTTGAAATTATTACAAATAGTCCATACAATTGCTATCTCCTTGCATTTCAATTGGAGGCCCCTTAAGATCACGGTGGTATTTAATGATGGCGGCCAGTCAATGTTCTAGTCACGCACCCCAACCATTATATTTTTATGACCACCCACAGTCTTGGCATGTTTAAATTCTGCGATAAAGGCTGTTCAAGACAAGGTTGTCAAAAGTTTGATATCGTTATATGGCAGGAATCACTACACAACTTGGTGTTTCTTGTTTTACTGTAGGCTTTCTGCTGAGATTCCCTGCGTACATCCTGAAATATCTTTACAATACAGCCCAACTAATCAATTATTACTATTGAAGATTTGAAGCAAGCATCACACAGGAGGGTGCAGTACGCAAAACTACTGTAGATTGGAGGCTACTATTTGCAAGACTAAGGGTAGGGGAGAGGAGGGGCTGAAAACCCAGTTTTCATTATCATACATATCCCAATAAGTGCCTTGTCTGCTATGAACAGGCACCCCCAAACCCTTTCTGTGAAATAGATAGGATTTCCAAAACTTCTCAAAAGTGAACTGATTTAAAATGTCATGCTAATATTTTCTTCATCAGAAACCCACATCCAACAAATCAAAAAGCTCCTAGGGTAAGAATTGGATATAAAGAATGACCTATAATGAATGCCCCCTTTTCTGGGAATGCAACCCCCAGGCATTTATTGGAATGGATTCACTATGATTTCTGTAATTTTTAGTAAGGCGGTTACAGATGTTGCATTAAGTGCTTTGGAAATGAGTGCAATGTTATAGTCGACCTAGTGATCCTGCCTCCTCACACTCCAGTTTGGCCAATTTCCCTCTTGACTCACTTTTATTTTGGCCGCCACCACCACCATGAGTGGGGTGGAGTGCACCTAATAACTGGAAACTGATGAGGCCTCTTGCCCATATTTATCTGATTGAATGATCCAGTTTTATGATGCACACTTGTGCTTGAGAAAGCAGTTTAGTTCTCCACTATAGACCCACCCTTGAAGAGGTTAGGAGATAGGTACTGTACAGTATTGTACTACAGTACAAACACTGACACACCCATGTTATGATAATGGTGTAATTTGCACCTGCAAATTGCACAATGCACCTCTCAATACCCTGGGAATGGTCCCGAGTCAGGTGTGAGTTATTGTAGAATCGAAAATGACTTACAACCGTTGCTTGTGCAATACTTTTCCTGGATGGTTAGTCACGAATCTGACGTAGGGAAGGTGGCCTACGAGTGGGTCATTTTCAAGATGTTTAGGTTTCCCAAGTGACTGAGGGGCCGTGCATCAATGTACATTAATTGTATTACCATGTCTGGAGATGACGAGGTGTACAATTGACGATGTGCGTAATATACAGTCTGCAAAAAAAAAAACTCCACTGATTTGCCAGATAACCAACATAATGAACATAGGGCTTAATGGGGTGCAGCATTGATGAGGGTATCAGTTTGTGGAATACATGTACATTCGAGTTCCAAGACTTGAGTCATCCCCCAAATGTAATCTCTTACGACAAAACAGGAGGATATGGTGGGCGTCTTTACTCTTTTACAGCCCCCCCCCCCCGGCATCCCCCCCCCCCCACCCCCCGGGCCCATGTTTCGGCTCCACCATGATACAGTACACACATATC
The DNA here is from genome assembly GCA_026419785.1 of Sclerodactyla briareus. Lineage (NCBI taxonomy): Eukaryota > Metazoa > Echinodermata > Holothuroidea > Dendrochirotida > Sclerodactylidae > Sclerodactyla > Sclerodactyla briareus. Next base: position 32,903 of record JAODTK010000887.1, read on the forward strand.
TGTTAATCTCAACCTACGATTCACATGCAGACCATTGCATTACTTTTCGCAGTCGGCACCTTTGAATGCAGACTCGGGCCCACAACACGCTATTGGCCATTCAGATTTACCACTGTCTACAGCACAGTGAAAACACAACCAGTACAATTGCATTACGGCAGTCTAATAAACTCCACTAGAGAATCAGCAAGTAGGCACTGAATACTCAAGAAGTGGTGTATTTCACGGTCATGTACTCGCAGAATGTTTGGAAAAATGAATAAACACTGTATATATTTAAGAGGTGGAAATGAAAGAACAGCATTTAATGCTGAATATTCTCATAAAGTTTGAAAGGTAAAAGACTATACGGAAAGAGGATTTTTCTTTTGGATGATGAAATGTTCCAGCTGGCCTGTCACCATAATTTACAATACCCAAATGTCCTACTGCAAAGCGCACATCTCAGTACAACTAGCCGGTGACAAAGCCAACATCACGTCACCACTCCCATCCCCATGTAAGTTTTCGACCTACTGTAAACTGGAACAATAAGTACACAATAGATACGAAGGAGGCAGGCCGGCAGGGGCAAGTGCTACTAATGGAACCCACTCCACCACCTCGTGAGCATTGGAAATCAGACATGAGATATGTGATGTTTCTCCTGAAATATAGGGAAAACTCCAGAACTGGGGTGACCGTGATAGTACAGTAAATGTGGATTCTTATATTCTCCCTCCATGATTTTTTCTTCAAGTGGAGGGATTCAGCACACTCATAGATAAACCTGACCCAATTTCCTGACCATCTGTTGCCACTAATAGAGATTCTAAACGAAGGATTATTGATTTGCAGGTGATCTGACATTTGGGATGATCTTTGGCCACATGCTGAATCTCATGGCTGCTGCTCAATGCTTCCAGGACACCAAATCCATGATCAACACGTACAATTTATAACAATCTTACAGACTTGAAGGTGTAATGTCTGAATGAAGAAGCAAGCATATTATTATGGGAGAGGTGGGTTATTGGCTGCGGTGACAAGTCACTCACTCAAAAATTATTATTATTATTTTTATTACTCAATCGCAAAATTTTGAGAATTTCTCCTCATCCCCTCTCTGCCACCAACGCATAGGAGGGGGCATAACGGAGTCACTCACTCATTGGCTCAGCACATGGTCTGCAGAAGCTACAGTGAGCATACAACCATGTGAAAAAGTGTGGAGGGGGGATGATGGTCTTTTTGCACCATAATTACTTTTGTGACATGCTAAAGTTTAGTCATTGGAGAATCGCCAGAAAGTGAGTATATCCTCCCCATCCCCTGCGGGACTTGCACCCATGTTCAATGTTCATTACTGGTGTCGGCTCCCACTCTGAAAAATTCGCTACCACTTTACATTCACACAAAGTACCTTGCAATTGGGGTACACATATGGAAACCTAATTGAATTATATTCACAATATTTTGATAAAAAGTTAACCTGCACTCATGTTCAATGTTTGCATGCAAGGCACTAAAATCCGAGTCGGTAACGCCCGGCTACAAAAATTTGGGACCAATACAAAACACCAGCCTTGTCACCATCCTCCCCCCCCCCCCCCCCTCATGAGTCTCAAACTCCCAGGGGCTAGAATTTCTTTCCGTTTTCTAAAATTTTCTGCCGAAGAATATGCTTTTTCACTGGGCGCTTCTCAGACGTACTTGGGTCGGAGCGATCAGGAATTGGCGCATTGACTGGTATTTCTCCGGATCATCAAACTCAACAATATTATTACCAGGCCTCATGTCATACAGATCATAGAAGGGGTCATTGGTTGGTACCTGTCATCGATGATGGGTGGGTTATAAGCTCGTAAGGATCACCTTGGTAGTCTGCCCCCTGATCATCTGGTACCTGGTCCCTCTCTCCAGACGGTTCGCATTCGTAGGGATAGTTGGGGTCATCCTTGGGTATGCGTCACCTTGGACTGGCGTGTAGCCATCATCATATGGTAGGTTGGACGTTGTAGCCATCCTTGTCGGGGTAGGGTTGCTCTGGTGGGTAGTAAGCATTGTTGTAACCGTCATCGTGTAAAGGGACATCGCCAGCGGACTGACCAGGGTAGTTATCACCATATGGGGCACCAGAGTCATATGGAACTCCACTCTCATCATACGGGAGACCATTTTTATCATACGGAATCTGATTGGTATCATAGGGAGCTCCATCATCATATCCATCACGAGGTGCGTTGTGATTGTAATCGTCGTAACCCAATGGATCTCTCTGGTCACTGTATCCATCATCGTAGCCTTGGCCGTAGGCAGGCTGTCGACCTGTCGGCTGGGTGAAGTCACCACCTCATACCATCAGAATAGTCACGCCTCCCATCATATTCCTCAGGATATTCCTGCCTGCCTCCATCAAATCCTGTGTCGTAGTGATATCTGGATAGATCTCCTTCCTCTCTTCTCCGGTATAGAAATTCTCTCTGCATATCTGCCTCTCGTACTCATGCCCATCCAACTCATCTAAGGTTGCATCCCCTGTGCTCTCATATTCTCCATTGCCTTTGTAGTCCCCAGCCTCATACGGTGGCAGTGGATCCTGTTTTGTTGGCTGGCCACGTGCTGGAATGGATACACGGTCCTTCATTGACTTCTGATCAGGGTAGTTAACTCTTGCTTGTAGTTACTTGTCGGAATGTTTGTTGTACTTGTGTCAAGATTTTTCTCTCTTTCTCGCTGCCAACAGCGGCACAATGCAACAAATACCATAGATCAAGAGCCACTCCCACAGGCATGCGATATCAATAATAGCAATTGGAGTATCCTTCGGAGGAATGGCGTTTATCGTGTCGGAGTCTCCCGATGCTGTCATTCCCCTGGGATCAACAACCCGACAAGTGCTAAAGTGGCATTATCTCCCTTCCTGAACAGATAACACCTTGAAAGTTTCATCACTATCGCTAATGCCAAATCGATCATCTTGCGAGGCTCGGCTCTGTCGACCAGGATACTCAACAATCATCATCTTGGTAGGCTAGTTGCTGCACAAGTTCACTGCAGGCTATGATCGTATGTAACTGTGTCCTGTCCCGACACCTCCACCTCCGTATGGAACACAAGACGAAGTGGCTCCATCTCTACCGTACGGGATTGGGTTCTAAACTCATCATCACTCCCAGACCGTGGTCTGTAAGTGTGCATCTGTACAACTATGTCCCCATCATCCATCGTTGGTATGTATGTGTAGTTATAGAACAACAAATCTCCAGGAATTAACGGCTCAGTGATCTCACCGGTCAGTCTCATCTCTTCTGTGCCACGTATTTTCAACAAGTGACATCAACGGTAGGGTATCCAGGATATGAAAAACATGAAACAGTTGTTTCTTTCACCAACTGCAGGAGAGTGCTCTCTATTTGTGGGTATGATTCTGGGGGAAAATACTTTACGTTGAGCCGATAAGTTGACGAATTAACTAAAAATGGCAGTCCATCTACACATCTCCCATTTGGCCCTCTCGTACAGATTGAACACTGATAATCCCCATTATATCGCCAGTTTTCTATAAAAAGATCCAGTGATGCTGTGTATATCATATTTTCTTCATCTTGCATTATGAGGGCAAATCCTGTGTCAAGATTTGAACTAGTGTCAAATCCGAAGATTCACTTACATTGGAGCGTGGTCTCAAATCTCCATTAACTTCACTTGTATCTGCAAAAATTTGTCCATTAAAGCTCCAACCAATGGTCATGGTATCAATATCAAATCCACTGAGAGAGCATTGGAAGAAAGCATACTCTGATTCCGGTGTATAGGAAAAACCCTCATTACCATAGTCTGGTAAAGTCATGAACTTTGTTATGGCTGTTTGACCTTGAGCAGAAACACTTGGTGCAATGACCAATACGAAGGTCAACCCCACAAATATGAACTGATGCATATTTGCTGGGGGACTCTGCACACTCACAGGCAAAATATGAATGGATGGGGGTCATCGTGGTAATTAACCAATTTCAGTAAATAATTGAACTAGTAATCCTAAAAATGTCCAATCCAACGTGATACTGGTCAGTACCTGTCTACCATCCATTTAGCCTCGGCAATTTTGCCTAGGCCTAGATGCAATTAACCTACTTCAGTGTAGGAACTGTGCTTTAGTTCGAGTACGAAAGCTCCGTGTGAATACTGCAGCTAATAATATGTCAGTGAAAGACAAACGAACTAGTTACCTCCAATGAAATTGGAGAGTCTCTGCGCTATCAATTTTCCAAAGACGAAGCCTACCAACGATAAAAAATGAATAAAAAAAAATCAGTTCCGGCAAATGATCTCAACTCCAAAGTAAAGAGGGACGCGCGCGGCCGGCTCTCTGAATCTAGCTAGCATGGCCTGGACGTCGCGAAGACAAACGTTCGATCCAGCAGTCCTTCCGACGAGTTAGCTTGAAGTTCAACACGGCCGGTACATATAGTGTACAGTCCAATCGCTAGTACAGTCCAATCGCTCCGATACACTATTTACTACAGTCGAGTATGTTGTATAATGATCGATGTCGCGCGCGTCGCGTCCCACGTCTCATACTAACGTACGCACCGAACCTGGCTAGCTGTGTGTTGTAACCGTTTGTTATATATGCATATGCATTGATGATCATTAATAGCATGGTACGATGGTTCCCGGTTAACTCCCACCCGGACAATTCTCAACCCGGACTAACCCTAATTCTGACCATGAAAAACATTCCTTTGAGGGGGAATTGCCCGGATGGAAAATTGTCCGGGTGGGAATTGTCCGATCACGGGTACGATAACTTATAAAATCTCACATTAATCATTGGATCTAGGGCGCTAGAAGTTCTTAGTTCATTCAATTCAATTCAATTAATTTCGTCCATACAAAATACAATGGTACAGACAGGACACTAGAAAAACGAGTTATAACAAGTTTACGGAGCTAGTGACCAGGTGAAAACTAAAAACAGTGAAAAATAGTTCTGTTCCTCTTGATTGCCGAACGCGAGCACGGTAGGCGTTGGTTAGCAAAACATTTTGCCTCGTACCAGGATGAAGGGTACTGCAGAAGGCCCGCTGATGGGGTCCAACAGCGAAACTCCGGAGACCCTTTGAAGGACTCAGATCGAACACATTTTGCATATCATATGTTCGTTTTCTCCTACAGGTTTTTAAAAATCTGATCTCCATTGAAATTATAGTTATACTTGATTTGATACCTCGGTACCAACTACCCGGCCAAGCTTTATGGCATAAATATAAATATTCAATTACCAAAACATAGATTTCAGAGCCATAGTGAAAAGGGGTGGGTCTGACACGGGTACAGGGAGTTGCGCAAGGTACCCTGTTGGAGTCCAGAAGGGCCTGGTCAAACACATTTTGCATTACCCGGTGCTCATTTTCTAAATAATAATATTAATAAAAAATTCTATGCATGCTGTATTTCCTTTTCTTTTGCATATCATTGCTATACATCTCAACGTAGCAACTTATCGTCACCTAACATAGGCTATTGATGCTTTAATAAAGAGATGAAACACTTAAACAAGAACATCTCGTGCAATAAATCGTCATACAAGCTAGTAACGCCTTTCTTTCTTTCTTAGATATGAACTTCTTTACTTCTTGTGTAACCTAAATTCATGATCGAAATCATTGATACTTGGTATCTTATTATCTTGCTTGCACAGAAAAAAATGAAATTTCAAATGGTAAATCAAATGGTTATATAGGTGTTTTTCTTAATTGTTTGTAACCAAAGAAGATGTCTTCTCTAACTGAACATAAAACAAAACAAAACACAACACACGAAACAACAAGACCTTGTTTCAACACATCTATACAAATGAAGATACTACTGACATTCCCGAAATACAGTGGCGTCGCCAGGGGAGGGGGAAGGGCGCAGCCACTACGGGGTCCGGGGGTCATGACCCCTAAATTTTGGGAAGGCCTCTATACATAATGATTTTTTCACACACAAAATGTTTCCCATCACTGCTTCGGACCCTCCCCCCCAAAAAAAAAAAATTGCACTTGACCCCCCAACTTTCAGACAGTGGCTGCGCCCTTGCGGAGGGGGAAAGGGGCACGTCCCCCGTGTGCAGGGGCGTCGTGCAAAAATAAATTCTGGGGGGTCCCCCAGCGAATCAGCGGAACATCACCAGATCACCAGGCGCGGGGCGGAAAACGAGAAAAGATCAAGATTGCAGGAAATGACACTATCTTGGCCCCCTCCAAGGTGCTTAACCTGACTGAACAGCTGTGCAACTTCGGACGACCGCATTGCACCCAAGGATATGCAGTGCGCCTCAAACGTCTAATGCTTATCTCCCTCGCGAGGTAACAAATGAGTGCGCGCAAGCGCGCAAAATTCAGTTCCGATGCATGTACTTCGGGAGGTATGACGGTCTGCCTTGACGTTGGAATTTTTTTTATTTTTTTTTTTATGAAGGGTGATTATGTTATATCGTGACTACGCAACAAAAATACACTCTTTCTAGGAGCGCAGAGAACGATATATATTGCAGTTATTCCACCGACAAGAACAAAAAAATAAATTAAATGAGTCTTGCAAGCGTGGATCCAGGATTTTGAGAGAACGGGGGCATACACCACTGTCGGCCGAAGGCCGACGAGCGAGCGTCTAAGGCGCGAAATCACCGCGGGGGTGGGGGGTTGGGGTTATTTATATTTTTTAAAAATTTGAATTTTTGAATGCGCTTATTTGCGATTTCCCAGCATCTGGTAAGCATATTTTCCCTATGTATTTCCCTATTATTTGGAACATTTGGTCAAAAATCCTTGGTCATCGAAGGAGGTGGGGGGGGGGGGGCGTGCGCCGGGTGCGTCCTCACCTGGATCGAACGAAACTCTTCGAATGTGACACTGACTTTTGCATGAATCAGTGATTTTAAGTAACCCCAGTCGTGCAAAATTGACGGAAGGTTTTATTATTATTATTTATTAAATATTTATATAGCGCTGTAACTAAAAGATATTCTACGGCGCTTCACAAAATATAGTATCGACACAGAATACAAAAGTAGAAACAGCAATACAAATAAGAGAAAAAAGTAGGACAACAACAAGGCAAGACATAGGACAAGCACAGCGACTGGCAAGGACCTAACCGAAAGCTACCTTAAGGAGATGAGTCTTCAGTGATCTCCTGGAGGAAAGAAAGGATGCCTGATCACGAATGTGAGACGGCAGACCATTCCAGAGAATTGGCCCACACACGGGAAAAGCCCGGCTAAAAAATTGTTTGGTGCGCGTTTTCGGAATGAACAGCGAATTTGAAGAGACGCTCCTGATGTTGTAGGAGGAAACGCGCATATTCAGCACTGTGTAGAGATATTCAGGCACTTGTTTGTGGACGCATTTGTACACAAGGCATAGAATTTTGAATTGAATCCGCTGTGCTATGGGTAGCCAATTCAAGTTCCGCAGACACTCTGGCACTGTCGTATTTTCTCTTGTTCAAGATCAATTTAGCAGCCTGGTTCTGGATAGGTTGAAGTGGAAGTAAAGTCGCAGCAGGTAAATAATTAAAAGAGCATTACAGTAGTCAAGATGTAGATGGAAAGACCGAGGATAAACCGATACAGCTCTCGTAATTTAGGAACTTGCGTAACCTTCTGATTTTATTTAGATTGCAGCTGGCAACCCGAACTCTAGTGGTGATATGGGTTTTTTAAGAGACATGTTGGAATCAAGGCGAACACCTAATAATTTAACATATCAGCTACACTAATCTGAGACCCGCCCACACACAATCGAGTTGGTAGCCGTTCTATCATTGTAATATTGAGACTTAAAAACGATAAACTCGGTCTTGACATCATTCATTTGGAGTTTGTTCTGACACATCCACATTTTCACCTCACCCATAGTATTCGTCATCATGGTAACTGCAGACTGCTCGTCAATGGCGTCCCCAGATTTAAAGTTGGTGTAAAAGAATGGTCATCAGCATATCCAACTATGTTGATGTCACTATGGTTGGGGCTGGAAGTAGTAATTGCCTCAGCCATGGTACTAGCATAGCAATTAAAAAGAACGGGAACCCGCCACAGACCCCTGTGGAACAGAGAAAGGAAGGTCTACATTAAATACAGCCGCAGACCGAGCAGAATTGATGGCAACCACATACTCTCTAGGGTAGAGATAAGAAGAACACCAGTCCAGAACAGAGCCAGTACAACCAAATTTTCTTTGCATCACGTTCACCAATGTGTGTCATTATGAACCGTATCAAAAGCTACAGAAAGATCGACAGCAACCAGCAAAGTAAAACGCTGGCGGTCCATGTTGAGAAGAATGTCATTTGACAGCTTCACCAGTGCTGTCTCTGTGCTATGGAATGGTCTGTAGGCGCTCTGATAAGAGGGGAGGGGAGCATGGGAATTAATATGAGAAAGCCACTGATCCACAACCACTCTCTCAGTGAGCTTAGAAACAAGAGGAAGATTACTGACGGGGCGATAGTTTTTTTGAGGGATTGTCTCAAGGGAAGGACTCTTGAGTAGTGGGGTAACATAGGCTCTCTTCCAAGGCAATGAAAAACCCCTGACTGAAGGGATATGTTGACCATATGAACTAAAGCAGGCAATAATGTATCAAGGTTATGGGTTTCTAAGGGGAGGTTTGTAAATTAAGAATGATCTTCAGCAGTGGGTGGAAGAGCATGTGTATAGTGTTATGGTTGCAACAAGGTGACATGCAGGAAGCAATGTGACGCACATCAAAATGGGGAATAGTGACCTGTCAACACAAAACTAGGAACCATAAAATGACCTCAACCCATATCATACAATTCAATTAGCCTAAAGTGTTTCGGCTATACAACCAGAGGTTTGGAAGTATTTTCGGAGGTGAAGCTCGAAGCTGTGGTGAGAGAATATAAGTTTTGACAATATTCGGCGGGGCCCCGCGTGTCTCAATGTACCCAACGCCTCTGAACAAAGAGGCAAGTGGAAACAGCCACACATTTGACAAAAAGAAGCCCAACAACAAATAGCTTGAAATCCCGTTCGGGGATCTGGTGATTTTTTGGAATGACTGGAGAGGATCTGAAAGATTTTTCGTCGAGGAAGCTGTATTGAAAAATACTAACTTTGACAAAATTTTGGGAGGCCCGCCCCCACCCCCGGCCCCATAGCACGACGCCACTGCCCGTGTGTCCTCCAAATGAGATTTGTGATTTTCGAGAAAAAAATATTCTGTAGTCAGTATTCGACTACCAGTTCGATATGGATCTGGCAAGTCAAAAACAAATATCACAATATCACACATTGCCCCCTAGCTTATATATATCTGTGAGGTGTATATATATCTGTGAGGTGAAATTATACACCTGGGGCGGGCCCTGGACCCACGCCGGAAGGACTTATGAAGGACTCGTGATGTGTGCTACACGCACTTCGGGGTCTTGTTTTGTGGTGGGGCAACACAGGATTAAGTAGCCCGTGCTACATCGACCTCCTCTTGATGATTTTCTAGAATCTCGTCAACCAGATTCACCATCAAATGTTCCAAAATGAGCCTCAGATTGCAATATAGAGAACAACTAGAATCCTACAGCTTACAGGGCCCCAAGGCAGGCTCTGGACCCACGCCGAAGGACTTCGCGCTAGCGGCGCGCCCATGATGTGTGCTATGCGCACGTCGCGGTATTGTCCTGTCGTATGGCAACACAAAAAGAGGGCCGCACTACAACAAACATCCTAAGGACGACACGAATAGGCCTATTACGATTTTCGGTCGTATGTTTTCTGATGCGCAGAATTATATGAATCGTCTTTATTATAATTTCCTAGATTCTTGTCAGATTGCACTAGAGAGCATCTAGAATCCTTCAGCTCCCAGGGCCCTAAGGCGGACCCTGGACCCCTGCACGCCGAAGGGACTTCACGCAGCGCGCTCGTGATGTGCGCTGCGCGCGCATAGGGGTTGGTCTGTCTGCACTCGATTCACAGCAAGAATTTCATCCCCCTCCCCCATCGGGAAATCCTGTATCCGCGCCTGGCTAATAACTTTTAGCAGTACACGTTTCATTCTATCAGAACAGGAGTGAAAGACATAAAGGGAATGAGCATCGGTGGTCACAACATTAATAATCTCGATATGCAGATGACGCCGTTCTTTCAAACTTAGACGAGATGACCCTTCAGCAGCTAGTTGATGCGGCCAACGAGGAGGAAGGAGAGGCATTCGGCCTATCGATGAACCCACTCAAGACAAAAGTGATGGTCATCTCCATAGGCAGCTATAGTGAGGCCGAAATCACAGCACCAATGACAAGTTAAACACTGTATACCGTACCTGTGTCACAGAAGTGTGGGATGATGAAATCAAGAGGAGAATTGAAATTGCTCGGGGCGCTTTCGAAAGCTATGATCGACCTGCTCACTCAGCTAGGAACTTCAGTCTTGGACATGAAGGCGCTGGAACATGGACTATCTAGTAACAAATGATGGAGAAGTTGACAGCCTTTAAAATGTAGACGCCTCAGGAGAATGCCTAACAACTCCTGGACTGACAAGGTCCGTATATTAAGAGATGGTTCTCACAACTCGCCGACGGACAGCCTTGGTGATGGCATTGGCGTAGCCAGGAGGGGGGGGCCACGGGGCCATGCCCCCCCCCCCAATCGAATTCCCCCAAATTTATTTTTTTCAATTTTCATTAATGACAAAAACATTGGCACTATACGGCTCGCTCTCTCCTCATTTGCCTTAGTAAAGGTTGCTCGAATTTCCTCTTCTGACCCATCCAATTTTTTGCGTCAATTCCAAACAGCGTGCCAAAAATTTTGCGTACGCTTCGCGACGCAGTAGTACCCGGTATATATACACGATTTGCACCCCCATGTTTTTGGGGAAAAAGTTTCGGCAAAGTTCTTTAATCAAGATAGACATGGACAAACGAGGGGGGTGCCGTAAAACCCCTCCAACAGCATTTGTCACTTATGTTGTACCCGCTGTCCTCAATCCAGTCAAATTGCTTGAATAGTTAGGGGGAAGGGCAACTAGCTATCCCCCACCCCCTTAGTTCGGGCAAAAATATTGCCCTCCCACGAAATATGACCCAGTACGCCTCTAGGGGCCCGGAGTCATAGGTATATCCAAGCACATGCCGCAAAAATTGCATGCTTCTTGCTCAGATAGTACCCGTGGTTTTGTTGTCTGCTTTAATACAAACCGATATTAACTATTTGAGATTCGGGCAAATTAGGTTTTTTTTAATTATGGCAATTGTTGATCCTGTGGTTATTAGCATCTTGGCTACATCCCTGGCCAGCTGAAGGCATGGCCAGAAGAGGAGGGAGCGTAGACGTTTGGACCACCCCCTCAAATTCATACCAAGAAGTTGATTCATTCGGCCAAAATGGGGAGCGAAAAGGATAAAAAAAATTGAGACCGATATACAGGCCGAAAATGACCAAAAATTCGACAAAGGCGAAAATTTTAGCGAAACTTCAGGAGGAAATTTCAACTCAAAACAAGCAATTTTTTCGCGCGCGTCGCGCGCCGTACAACTTTTCCATCATGGGGCTTTAAAGATTTGGGGAAAAAAATTCTTCTGCCCCCCACGCCCCACAAAAAAAAACGGAAGAGTCCGGTACGCTATGATCTAAAGGCCACGTGGAAATAGACAAAGTGAACACTTTTCAAGAACAAAGAGTTTTTGTTATGAAGAAATTGACTTCAAATGATGGCAAATGTTTAACAAGATTTCATCTGAGGGTTCCCAAAATGCAAAAACAATTGTTCCAAAGGGGAGGGGGGGGGGTTGGGGGGGTTAGTTTTTTGTTTGGGGGATTTTTCCCCCTCCCCTTTTTATTTATGGTCCTTCTTAGTTATTAGATAGACCCTCCCCATGGCCACCCCCAATCAAAATTCCTGGCTACGCCAGGGGTGATGGGAGGTTGAGCCATGGTTGCAATTCTTCGGGAACTCATAGAGGGGTGACTTACAGAGGGCTGCACTCCTAGACGGTCAGATGGAGGGGAGGAGAGGACCGGGTAGGTCCCGCAACAACTAGGCTGGGGACATCAACCAAATGGTGCCGAAGGGAAGGAGGAAGTATGGGTACTGTGATCCGACGGCCCCACACAGAGGTAGATGGAGGGTCCATGACAGCCAACCTGCTGCGAGCAGAAGAAACCGACAGGTAACAGGTAACATTTCAGAGCTAGTTTGTAAAGTGGTCATTACTTACGCCCTTGTACAACAAAATATTTACTCCATTAACGTAATCATCATTCTCCAACAAGGATATTGTTAATTTCCAAAAACGAGTCCCCGTTTCATGATTAATAACACTCAACGGACTGATCAGACTTAAAACCCGTAACCAACTTTTTTCCGTATAACTTGGTAATAAGAGACTTAGAGATGAGAAGAAAAAAAAAAACATCTAGAGGGCAATAACATTCGTGTTAATTCCTACTACTTCCAGTATTACCTGTTTTGCTATTGATGCCTTTCACGCCATATGTCTACTAAATTATATTGTTGCATCAAGTTTAGGCATTCATCACGTGTATGACGTACACCATTTCTTTTTTCCAAGTCAAAATAAAATACGAAATTGAAACCACCACCATTAATAATTTTTTGCCTTCAAAGGTGCTGATTTTATATCCCAAAGTTATTATAGAACTGGAGATTTTCAATGTTCGAAGGCCATACACGTTGATGAGTATGTCTGAAAATCATCTCATATCGCTACAAAAACCAAACGACACCCATATATTTCTGACCTTTTTTTGAGAGACAGCGCTTCTTCTTAAAGATGTCATCAATCCTCTACCATCGCTTGACTACCCATTCGTAAACACAATTTTTCTCCCCTAACATTTCCTCACTCGATGGTACAGCATGATCCGGATAATAAAACCTAAATACAGTTTTGTTATGAATAAAATTGGGTTCTTTCAGTCTCAGAACTTGCATCAATCCCCTAAATTATAAGGTGCCATATACATATGTCAAACTCAATTGATTATTCATTCGATTATTTTCATTCGAAGAGAGCAATTTAAAAGTTTTCTAAAGCAATGGAAAATGACAAATTTGAGGACTCGATAATAATACATCATAATAGGCCTGTTCGTGGTTGCATGCAGTAGTTAGTTAATGAGAAGATAATGATATGTGTCAAAGGTTCATGAGGAACAATGGCCAGATTCGAAGTGAACGTACAGTTAAGTATGCGGAACCGAAAATCTTCCGAAAATCCCCTGCCGAAAAATACACCAATCCGGCCAACACAAAACACTTCACAGATCACCCCCCCCTCCCCCCTAGGCGATTTATCAACAATAAAAACAGAAGAAAAAATGGGATGATTGGTCTTCCGGGCACAACATTCGAAAACCACTGGCGTAGCCAGTAATTTTGATTGGGGGGGTGGCCATGGGGGGGGGGGTGGGGGGTCTAAGGGGAGGGGGTGTCCCCCTCCCCTTTGGACTTTGGAAATGTTTTGCATTTTTAGGAACCCTCAGATGAATTCTGGTTCAACATTTGCCATCATTTGAAGTCAATTCTCCATACAACAAAACTCTTGTTCTTGAGAAGTGGTCACCATTTCTATTTCCACGTGGCTTTAGATCCAGGCGTACAGGACTCTTCCGTTTTTTTTTTGGGGGGGGCAGAGAATTTTCCCCAAATCTTGAAAGCCGCATGATGGAAAAGTTGTACGGCGCGCGAAACGCGCGAAAAAAATTGCTTGTTTTGATTGAAAATTCCTCCTGAATTTCGCTAAATTTCGCCTTTGTCTGAATTTTGGTCATTTTCGGCCTGGTATATTCGTCTCAATTTTTTTTAATTAAATCCTTTTCGGCTCCCTCATTTTGGACAAATGAATCGACTGTCTTGGTATGAACCTGAGGGGGTGTCTACGCTCCCTCCTCTTTATGGCCATGCCTTCAGCTGGCCAGGATGTACCCAAGATGCTAATAACCACAGGATCAACAATTGCAATAATTAAAAAAAAACCTAATTTGCCCGAATCTCAAATAGTTATTATCGGATTGTATTGAAAGCAGACAACAAAACCACGGGTACTATACTGAGCAGAAGCATGCAATTTTTTGCGCATTGCTTGGATATTACCTATGATATCCCGGGCCCCTATAGGCGTACGGGGTTCAATATTTCTGGGAGGGCAATATTTTTGCCCGAACTAGGGGGGGGGATAGCTAGTGCCCTTCCCCCTAAATATTCAAGCAATTTGACTGGGATTGAATGACAGCGGGTACAACATAAGTGACAAATGTTGTGGAGGGGAATTTACGCACCCCCCCTCGTTTGCCAATGTCTTCATGATCTAAAGAAACTTGCCGCAACTCCAAATGGGTGAAAATCGTGTATATATAACGGGTACTACTGCGCGCGAAGCGCGCAAAATTTTTGCACGCTGTTTTGGTATTGACCAAAAAATTGGGCTGTCAGAGGAGAATTCGAGCAAATTGACTAGCAAATGAGGAGAGAGAGAGCCGCATCAGTGCCAAATGTTGTTGTCATTAAGTGAAAAATTGAAAAAAATAAATTTGGGGGAATTCGATTGGGGGGGCCATGGCCCCCGTGGCCCCCCCTAATCTGGGCGACGGCGCAATGTCGAAAAGGTGTTTTCAAATAGTGGTGAAGGTTCAAAAATAAGCCCTTAACGATATCGCTACGGGGGGGGGGGGGGCGGGGGGGTCTCGTCCTAATCCCCAACTGGTCAGTGGTGGCATGCTGCACTTACACCACGAACTGGCTTATGGTTGTCACGTATTTTGTCCTTCTGAGTAAGGCTTTCTGTGCACATATATATTCAAATATTCGTTTGCATGGAAGTTTGAAGAATGGGATACAACTTTTGTAGATGATGCCAAAAGAAACGGCAATGAGGATTATAATCCCGCAAAATCAGGACCTCCCTTCCGTGTCTACTACCCTGAAAGTTGAAGAGCTTTCAACTCACTCCTGTTATATTAGATTATTCACAATAAGCCATTCTCAACCTTTGATACATCGCCTCCAGTTCTTCATAACTTCCATTTTATCTGAGAAGGCACACACAGGCTACCCAGATATGAGGCGAGGTTCCTCTAATGCCTCTCCCAATTCGATGAACCCTCTCCACTTGTATCGCGTTGGGCCGTTCCGATAACTTTAGAAATTCCGGTCCGCCTACCAATCTCTCCACCATCTCACACTTCGGGGGAGCCGATGCCACCACCCGGAAGTTGTTTTTCCGGAGAACTCTCCATTTTATTTGTGTTTTCTGGGTTGCTACTTAGCTACTAGGGTTTTCGCATTATCTCTGTCCATCTTCGTCCGACGATTTGCGTAATCAGCTTACTTCTTTTGTTCAAGTTAGCTCCACTGGTCCTGATGCTTTCTCACAGTCATTACGTCCGCCTCTTTTAAGTACTCTTACAAAAGCCTCTTTCCAGCCGTTGGCTCTGCTTCCTGTCTGTGAGTGTATCGCCTATATAAGCGACATGTGTCCCGTTGCTTCGTCTTAGCGGCTAGGCGGCAGGAACGTAGCCGGCAATGGCCTGGGGTCCCCTTGTTCAAACCCTGTGGCGTCACAAGGCCTACTTTCATCCCGTGTTTCTCGTGGTAGGATGTGGCTGAGTGAAGTGAAGCATACTCTCGTCCTGTCGAATGTGACATTAATTGCGATCCGGGAGCAGGGAATTCTCACCTTCGGGGCGTTCTTCGAAAAGAGTCCTTCCACACCCAAAACTGGAACCTCTACAATTTCCGACTAGGCTTTTTCTTAGCTAAAGCAGGGAGCACGGGCGTTTATATCCAATTCACTTGTCTCTCAGAGCACCTTCGCAACGTACCCAAATATTCTTACCATGAAACAAGATTTAACAAATAATGGAGTACATAAATCTAACTTAGCAGAGTTGAGAAGCATCTCTGTAGTTTTAGTGGTTGTTTCAGGAGTGTCTTTTCCTTTTGTTTTGTAAGGTGCAATTCGGCCCCATTGGAAATGGCCTGATTTATATCGGCCTAATGGGTTTTGGCCCCAGTTATATTTGGCATTTTTGTATTGGTAAGTCTCACTTTGTTATTTTTACTTTGGTCTTTTGTAGTGCCTGAGTACGAATAAAAAAAGCAAAGGCAAAAACAATGAACATTTACGCACTTGCTCGAACTTTCTAATGCGTTTGCAAAAGGTATTACTTCTTCGAAACACATGGATTCTTCTAACCTATAAAACTGAATATAATCTGGCTTTCAATTCCTCAGTCTACAAACTATACATGTAATATTTACAATAAAACTTGCGAAATTTATGGGTGGTCAGCGACAGATTATATCCAAATAAAAGTGGAAATGAACTACTGCCAAAATAGGTTGTTTCTATAAGCTGGACTTACAAAAATACACTCTCGGCTCTCGGTTTTATGCCTTCACATAACATGTTAAAGCTCAATACCAGTACCCAATACACTATGCAAATACCGGAATCGCAAATAAAGGACCTTACTCTGTGGAAAATGATAAAAGGCTTTGTAAATAATAACTCAACATCCATCTCATCACTGAAACTGAATTCCACATTCACTTTGGTTTCGGCAGTCGGCGGTGGAAACAATTTTAGTACAGATTGTCTATATTCCTCGTGAGGAGTAATTTGCATTCGCACACTCTACTGCGCCAACCTCTTCAGTTAGGACATTCACATTAACTTTCATTCCTGGAAAAGCAGCAATGGGGCGAATGTAATTGTAAGGAAAGTTTACCACCCTATCACAACCCAAAATCTATCTATCGGCGATAGAGTAATCAAAACGACGCCACCATGTTTGGTACCGTTGGTAACATTGGAAGTTCCTCTTTTTTCACCCGGTTTCATAACCACGGCACTTCCGAGCCTTGTGACGCTGTGTCCACATCATACAACATTGATATAATATGTCCCATACATTTCCATTCCCAACGAATTCTCTCAGAAAAATGGTTACCTACTCCGGTGGCAATGTTCCAGGGAACCATCCTCCGGCTCCCAGTAGTGTCAAATATGAACAAAAAAATTTCCAAATATAGGCAATTTAGAAGCACCTGATTTTTCAAACTCTTTTTTTGCAAGTTTTGGCCAGTGGCACCATCTCATGGTCCCCGAGTATTAGGTGAAGAACGGAATAATACCAGTAGGGTGCCGTCCTGGTACCGAATCGAAGGATTGCGAGTTCTATTTTGCTATAACCTTCTACTACTTTCTCCTTATCCAGGTACCATTCAGCAAGGACTCGCCAAGTAGACCTGGTATTGGTGCGGCGGACTTTTAGGGCGGCACTGACCCGACTTGTGGGTCTTGCTAGTTGCGCCAATGACCGGAGGTAATGTATTTTAGAGCGCATTTCATACGTAGGCCCTAATATGAAGCCACCTTCTCTTCTCCCTCCATTGACATACCCCTGAAACCGTGGCAAGAACTTAGGGTGTTATATACTACTACATTTAGGGTCGAGGCAACTTCGTTCCGCTGGGAACTTTAAATACCACGCTGTATCGCTGTTAAAGATACTATTGGAAATGCGAAATCGCTTGGTTTCAGATCCTCTCATATAAATTTATAGTTCATCAGAACACTTCAAAAACACTTTTTCAACGTCAGGATAGGCATATAAACAAATGTATTTTATTTTGTTGAAGCTAGAACCAGAAAGCCAAAAGGCTTAGTGATTCCGTGACATCTTCTGACAACCTATAGCCATGCAAGGACCAAGGAGATTGTACCAGACTTTTCAGACGTTTACCTCTGGCGACTTCAGATGACCTCTGACCTGACCCCGAAACAATAGGGTTTATGTGTACTCATCGTGGGGAACACACATACCAAGTAT
The DNA here is from genome assembly GCA_026419785.1 of Sclerodactyla briareus. Classification (NCBI taxonomy): domain Eukaryota; kingdom Metazoa; phylum Echinodermata; class Holothuroidea; order Dendrochirotida; family Sclerodactylidae; genus Sclerodactyla; species Sclerodactyla briareus. Next base: position 50,762 of record JAODTK010000887.1, read on the forward strand.
GAGCTTCATCCATCTAGGTGGGGTCGAGTTATCGTGTTCACAAAACTGGCCGAGTAGGCCAAAATATCGACTTATCACTAATTTTACTATTTTTGACCAAAATTCACCCGGCCTACATACAAAACCAAAGGGGTCCTGTACTCCCCTTAAGAAAGGTACACACCAAATTTCAACCCGATCAGACCAACCATTCTTGGCTTCTCGTGTTCGCAAGGTCTTCAGACTTTGACCTCTGGCGACTTCAGATGACCTCTGACCTGACCCCAAAACAATAGGGTTTCATGTACTTATCATGGGGAACACACACACCAAGTATGAGCTTCATCCATTCAGGTGGGGATGGTTAAATCTAGTTTTTATTGAATAAGCGCACCAGTGGCCAAAGTAGATCTGAATTCATATGAAATTCGAATATTTTCGTCCTGTAGAATGCATACCCAGACAATTCTAATCTGGCAATACTAGAGTGGTTGGTGATGTATATAGTTTGATTCCTGGATGATTGATTACACGAGGTTCGGTTTTCACACAACACATGACTCAGTCACAATTATTCGAAATAGCGGATTCCAGCAAGTGATGAGACCATAGCCGTCGCAACCATCGTTGTCCACAAGGCGCACACAGAAGGAATCGTGTGTCCACGAATCAACCAAAAGAAAAAAGGACCTCGGGAGAACATCACATATTATTCAGTGAACTGTCCCTGAAGTTCTTCATCGTTGACCTCCATTCCACCATACCACTCTTTTTAGAGGTATTCCGATGCCCATAGAGGACCTTACCAATTTGTAGAGGTTGGCCCGCGTCCCGGAAATTTGCTTGAACATCACTGTGTGGAAAATGTGTGCATGTAACGGGGCACTGATTAAGATAAAATCGACCAGTCAGCAGAAAAGTTGTCGTTTTTCAAATTTGTTTCCGTTAAAAAAGTCACACTCTTTAAAAAATTTTTTTAGGCCCCACGACACGCCTATAGAATAATGCCCAAAACTGGCGGAAGTCAATCGTTACAACACAATAGGATTAGAGTAGACTAAACTCTAGCAGTGGTTTGTGCATGCCAGTGTGGATTCCAGCATTGGTGGGCGCAACATGAATCGTGTCAAAAACCAAGTTCCCCTTGCGGCCGTTCCATATGTTCACCGCAATGGTAGATGACACTATGAGGAACAAGATATTTGCCGAAATAGTCAGAAAGGAAAAACAGCGGTGCAGCGCGGGGATCGTTTTTCATATTGGCCTCCTCAATATAAAATTTAGGCAATCTCATTAGAAAAGGGTAAGGCCTTTGTGTTATGCCGTGTTGTACTTTCGTTGCTTACCCATTTGAGGTGAATAACATTCAGGAGATGCATGTCGGATCATTGGGAAATATGATCACAAGTCACCCCCAATATCGAATATTAGGGGTGAATACCCCCCCCCCCCCAACCCCGCAGTCTACTCTGTGCCTGTCATGTGAGATAGAATATTTGATTATTGATAATTGATTTCCTACATATGCTACCACCCCCTCACCCCTCCTTTCCCTTTTCCCGTCACCACCAGCTACGCTACCCCCACCCCCTCGGAAAGCATCAGTTTCACTCTCATGTAGCCCCTTCAAACTCGTACTACGGGGTCAAGTGACACTGATTGGAACAAGGCAATTCAGATATTGCACTAAAGAGGCAAGTGTGGTTGAATAATGTACCCCTCTCATGGGCTTTCTTCTGTGCTCATTTGTCCCATAATTAAATTAGAATTTAAACACATGGCGAGACTCCAAATTTGACCGATCGATAGTAGTCAATTGCTGCTGATAAAGTACACAGGACTTGGCGTTGAGCAATCCGGAAGGTGGCGTACGCCTGCGTCAACTTTTCTGACGTATAAACGTGGACGGAACGGAACGCCCACCCAGTGTGGAAAGGTCATTGATTAACGTGCAAAGATCGAAAATTCGAAATTGACGTGACGTGACGAACGGAACGTATCCAGCGTGGACAGGCCTTAACTCGACCTCACTGGATGGATGAAGCTCATGACTTGGTATGTGTTGTTCCCTATGATGAGTACATGATCCCCAATATTTTGGGGTGCTGAGTCATAAGGTCATCTGATCACCAGATGGTCAAAGTCTGAATCTGAAATCGTTGATAAAAACATGTAAAGTCCAGAAAAACAGTTGGACCGATCACCAGCTGAAAATTTTGGTTTATAGCTTTCTTATGGGGAGTATCAAGAACCCTATAATGTTGGTGTTGTTGGGGGACCTTTTTGGAGGAATTAGGAAATTGTCAAAACTTGATGTTTTTGCCAATGTTGGCTTGTAAAAACACTCACTCAACCCCCACTGGGATGGATGAAGCTCATTACTTGGTATGTGTTGTCCTCATGATGAGTACTGATTATCCCTATTGTTTGCTTTGGGGTCAAGGTCGAAGGTCATCTGAGGTCACCCAGAGGTTCAAATCTGAAATCCTCGTAAATACGATAAGTCAGGAACGTTTGGTCCGATCAAGCTGAAATTTGGTTTTGTGTAGCTTTCTTATGGGGAGAGTACAAGAACCCTTTTGTTTAGGTGTGATTGGGGTCATTTTGCGGGAGGGAGAAATTAGGAAATAGTCAAAAAGGGATATTTTGCGCATTTGGCTGGCTTGTATACATCTACTCGGACCCACGTGGATGGATGGAAGCTCATACTTGGTATGGCGTGTTCCCCATGATGAGTACGTGATCCCTATTGTTTGGGGGTCAGGTCAAAGGTCATCTGAGGTCACCAGAGGTCAAAGTCTGAAATTGCTTGTGAACACGAAAGTGCCAGACCAATTGGTTCGATCCAAGGTATTCTGAGGTCACCGTAGTATTCAGGTCAGAAATCCCAAAATCGAAGTCGAAGTTGTTTGTTGCGCTCAATAACCTAGTACATTTTGCCATGTGTTCTTGTGTCTGGTCATACATCCGAAATCAGTCAAGGCTTATGTAGTCACTGCCGTCTTGAGGAGGGAAGGGGGTTTCTCTCAATTAGGCCTATAAAGAGGGTCAAGGTGCAGCAGAATGGTGCTGGGGCCTATGTGTGACACATTATTCAAAACCTTGGATGGATGAGCTCATTACTGGGAATGTGTGTTCCCACAGGATGAGTAACAAGGCCCCCTATTGTTTTTTGGTTCTTGCAGGACTCAGAGAGGGTCATTTTTTGGGGTGGAAATTGGAAAGGTGAGAAAAAAATTTATCATTTGGGCAATTTCAGCATGTGAAGAGACATAACTTGACCACACCTGGATAGGATGAAGCCCATACTCGGTAATGGGGTGGGCTCCCCATAATGAATACCTGATCCTATTGTTTAGGGTCAGGTCAAAGATCATTAGGGGTCACAGTCTGAAAATCTTGTTGAAGAGGATAAGTCCTGGACGCTGGGTCCAATCAAATTGGAATTCGTGTGTAAGCTTTCTCAGCACCATATTGTTTTTGATGAGACCAAGGGTCATTCTGGAGGGGAAATCAGAAAGGAAAAAATGCTATATATGGGACCAACCTTCTCCATTTTCAACTTGGGAAGCAGCATACGCGACCCCACCCGGAGGTTGTGATGAAAGCCCCTAACCCACACAGCAGAGTGTATGTAGCTTTTTCATACTGGTGTGTGTCCCCATATGAGTACACAATCCCTATTACTTATAATCTAAGATAACAACTTAAGGGGAAGGTCATGAGGAGTCAGGAGTTATCACTAAGCCACTTGGCTTTCTTGTTTACTTAATGATGGAGTCAATGTAGATAATTCTTACGCCTGAGGATCTCTTCCTACACAAATGTCAGCAAATCGAAGCAGGGGTCCAACTAATGTTTCAAAGGCCCCCCCCCAATCAAATACCTTTGTAGTTAGAGGACAATTACTATACAACCCTAGCTGCACTTTGTAGACCCCATTTATATACTGTTTGCGAGTATTTGTGGCCCACGAAAAATCCGTGAATAATATACTTCATGACGCGAAAATTGAGATGTCGGTCATTTCTGTTAGCAAGTCTCTCTCCTATCAGATACCCGTGTAGGAACTCACATCCCGCTAGAGTCATTCCCATTTTAATGATGCTGAACCAGGTTGATAATTTCTATGAATCCCCAAGTGCGGATATATCATTTTTAAAAAAAAAAAATTAGGGGCCCCCTTTTTGTCTCGCCATTTTGGGACTGCTTAATGTTGTGACGATTTATAGGTCGGTCTGCAAAGAAGAGAATACTTGATGAGACACACGCAGGTGGGCAGGAAGATATTAATATGAATAGGCTAATAGGTCCCAAGAAAGATCCCTTGTGGTACACCGGGATGTGATGGAGCACATTATGACAGTTCTATTTATTACATTATGGACAGTTTTGCCAGACCTTCCCCGAGCCTTCCCGGCCCGTGGGTTCGAATGATCGTCGAAGTGTGGACATAACCATTAACTTAACAATAATATGTACTTTGTTGCTTATCTTTACAATATATGTACTATGTTGCTTATAACTATGATTGCACAAGGTCGGCGATTTGTGTTGGCGATTGGGGGACGGAAAAAAATATGGATCCAATTTAAGCGGAGCGCGCACCATTGGTTGGCGCGTAGGCGTACAAGAGAAAAAAATCCGTTTTGACAGAACGCCCTAGGTTGCCAGGAGGAAGGAAACGCCACTTCCCGTGCATTATGGGACAATAAGTAGAATTCCTAAATTTAAGTAACCCAAATTTTTGATTTAGGGAAGTTCTCCAAAAAAATTATCGCCTTAGTGATCAATTTCAATGTTTTTTATTCAAGTTTTGCGTTGGGGTCTGTGACATTCTAAAATAAGAATGCAGTCAGATTACGGTCATGAAAGGGGCAATGGAAAAGGGCAATAGCAACAGAGCATTACGTTCCACGCGAAGCGCGAGATTTTGCAGGATCCAATTTACCCAACGACATTGCACTGACTATCACTTAGATAGGGCCTGAGTTTGTCACTCAAGATACGGCCCCCATTTTTGATGCCTTGGCGAAGACCAACAAAAAGGAATCTATGCAGTCACGCGGTGTGCGTGTGTTCTGTGTTTAGTGTGTGTGTGTTTTGTGTGTGTGTGTGAGTGTGTGTTGTGTGGTGTGTGTGTGATGTGTGTGTGTATGTGTGTGTTGTGACAACTTAGGTTCCATCGCGATATCTAACAACGCAAGCATGTATTATGTTCATCTCAGGTAGATAGGTGTCACCAATCGAAGGGATGATCCCTATTGTTTTTGTTTACCAATCGATGAGTCGTTCAAGGTCATGAGAGGTTAAACTTTGAAAAGTGTTTCCGCCCGATATCTAATGATCCAAGCAAGGTAGGAAATTCATTTGGTAGGTGGGTGTAACCCATGGCGGGGGGGATGATCCTATTGGTGTTGGTGTGAGGATCCAAGGTCATTTAAGGTCACCATAGACAATCTTTATATATCTGGCAACGAACATTTTAGAGTGATGTCGTAATGGAAAGTTTTGTTCGTCCGGGGCGGGTACATCTGGTGGCCCAGTTGACCTCTTTGACCTTTTGACCTCATCTGACCTTATGACGGTGTGTGTGACTTGGGGCTTAATTTTTGTGAGGAATGGATTTGTCTTGTTGAGACAAAAAAAAAGTCAATTACACTAAAATGCTACGATAGTACTATAAAGTTATGAACCTTTTTGAAAGGTCGAGACGAGCGCGAAAGGAAAAACGCTGAAATGCTAGGTTATGTTCGACTTGACGAGGGACATCTTGCCAATGAAAACGTTTTTCGGGAAATACGTAAATGGAAGTTGTGTTTGTCTATGGCCGAACTACATTTGGTGACCTATTTGATTCATTGACCATTTACCTTATTTGACCTTTTGACCTGTAACCTTGAGGAGTACGTTTTTGATTCAGTGGGATAAGCCTATTCATTTCCACGCGGTTTTATTATCTTATGAGAGCGCAAATCCTGGTGGTGGGATGCCCTAATGGTTGAGTCGATCCTTGTTTTTCGTATTAATTTGAGGGAAAGTTCAGGTCATGGGAATCATGTTCAAAAGTTCGAAAAGTGTTTTCACACAGATAGCTTCAGAAGGGAGGGGGAAGCACGTATAAAGTTCAAATTGGTATGGTAGGTTGCTGGTATTGAAGAGGAGCACCTTATTGATTTTCACGTTAGGTCAAGGTCATTGCAGGGTCACCAAAAATAGGGAAATACTACAACTTGAGGATAAAGTGCCAACTGCCAAGATTTTACGGAATGCGAACATGTATACAAAGATCGTTAGTGGTAGTGGGATGCCCTCTGGTGGAGGTCAACCCCCTATTGTTTTTGTTATCATTGATGCGATGTTCAAGGTACATGGGAGGGTCCAAAGTTCAGAAGTTTTTCCAATAAATATCTGAAGAAGGAAACAACGTAGGAAGTTCAAATCTGGTATTGTAGATTGCAGGTATGAAGAGAGAATGAACCCTTTGTCTTTAGCGTGAGGTCAGGTGTCATTAAAGTCATTTTGAGGTTCATTACATAGAAACATCCTTATTAATCTTGGCAACCGAACATTTTAGAGGGATGGTGTAGTGGAAAGTTATTGGTCGTCTTGGACAAAACTACATTTGTTGACCTACTTTGACTTCAATTACCTCATTGTACCTTTTAACTGGCGACCCCCTCCTAAAGTTGGTAATGTTTTGTGATGACCAGATTTTACTTGTAGGTTGCAGGTATGGAGAGAATGAACCCCCAAAAATCGTCTTTAGCGGTGAGAGGTCAAGGGTCATTTAAGGTCATTTTGAGGTCATATAGAACATTCCTTATATCTTGGCATGAAACATTTTAGAGGGGATGTTGTAGTGGAAAGTTTGGTGTCTTGGCAAAACTACATTTGGGGACCTACTTTGATCCTCAATTGACCCCATGGACTTTTACCCCGGTGACCCTCAAGTGGTATATTTGTGATGACCAGATTTGACCCATGTCGAGGGGACAAACAGAAAAGTTAATTACACTACCGTAGTACGATACTCCTATCTCAAGCTATCTTCGGTATTAAACCGGTCTAAAAGGTAACTGCGCGGACTACCCTAAAGCAATGCTACACTAGTACGAACCTCTATCACAAGCTATATTACGGTATAAACCTGTCTAAATGGTTACTTGATACCCTAAAGCTCTGAAATTGAATTCGGCATTTGACATTGGAATCTTGTCAAAGGCCTTACATTGATTATTCTTCCATGGAGATAACAACAGCCACGAGCCTATACTACCTTGACCCACTGTCCAACACAATATCGGCAGTCATGTGCAAAGAAAATCGCTGGAAAAATCTGTCTCAGCCAAGACCTTAAAAGTCTTTAGTGATATCTTGACTGACTTGGGGATTTTAAGTCCCACCAATCCGTGAAAACATTGACACACCGAGAAATCTGTCATGGGGGGGGGGGGGGGCAAAATACTGGGGGAGGAAGCCCTCATAAGTAGTAGTAGAACCCCACCTATTAGCCTGGGGTCATGTGGGGGGGGGGCAGTTCTGACCCCCTAACCCCCAGATGACCTTCTACCGGGACCCCAAAGGTAATGAGAATCATGTACCAGAAACCATTATCCCCGATCGCTTCTTTACAATGTAGCCACCAGACCACCAGGAAAATGCTGACCAAAGAGACATTTTTCATCGACCCCTCAATCAACGGTACCATGATACACTAACCAGATTTTGGTAGGGGGACCCCCCCCCCCCCCCGATCAATCCCTCAATCATTTTTTAGGATACTGTCTAATCTAGCATGTATCAGAATTTTGCCTGTGGTCCCACTCCTGTTTAATGATGTTCTTGTTGATTTGCACCTTTTCTCAACCCTCAGCAGAAGATTATCTGCCTTCAAATTCCCCCATCTATAGGTACCCAGCTCTAACTTCTTTTCTTTGGTCGGGATATGTTGATGACTGAAACATGTGGTATTTGCACACATGTTGACCTTACTGCATAGCAACACACTGCCCTGACTTTGGATAGTTGTATTACCAGGGCCAAGGTTACAGACCTTTGTTCACAGAAGCGGCATGTACCTGCCCCTAGCTGGCTGTGCTACCAATATCAGGGCCCACTAGTATATGGCCACACTAATGCACAGTGCCAGTTTATTTTTATGGGTACCCACTGATCAAAATACTCATATACTTGCAATTTGTCATTGCACTGCATGCTAAAACTTTTCAACACAAAACTAACGGTATTCGAGAATTTGTTTCAAACAGGACAACACAGGCTTCTTGTGATTCAGGTAAATTATATTATCTACATTGGAGGGAGGAATGATATTAATATTCGGGTAAGGTGTGCTAGCCTAACATTGAAATCCAATTATGACCATGGGGTATGGTGACATATATGCCAGATGGTTGTTTGTTATAAATGTTCTTGTTGGATGGAATTAATTGTTCCATTTCACTTCCCCCGAACAGGTTATGCTGGGTGGTACTGGTTCATTTGCTTTGGTGTCGCAGTAAAGGTAACAAATGAGAGCAATCTGCCTACAACCAATCTGTGCGGGAAGGGAAAGGGGGAGAGAGTTGTGATATTCTACCTGCGATCAATTGCACAAAGACCCCGCAACCCTTCTATCACTGCATCGTTCTCAATAGAGCGACATGCTTGAGTGTACGCCACTGTGTTGTATTTTGTATTGAAAGTCGGAAGTTGCAGGGTTCAGCAATTGCCTCCTTTTACTGCACTATTTATTATTTTAAATGTTGTTTTAGTTTGTTTTGTTGGCATTGGTTTGTGACAGTGGGACATGTGCCAGAAGCAGAATAGCTCACAAGGCCAATCTGTTTTGCAAGATGTCCGTGAATTATGAACTTGTCAATTGAATGATGCCACCCCCTTATTACCCCGAACAGGGTGATGGAGTCATTGTCAAAGGTGGGTCTTGCAATTATGGTGTTATATTGACGCACACCCCTCAGTTACAGTTTCTTAAATATGACTTACAATTCCTTTGAAAATGAGCAACAGAATGTCGAATTTTCCTACACTTTCTATATAATCGAGTGGTTGGGGGTTCGTAGTTAAGGTAAAATGACACCCCCATCATTGTGACTGACCATTTAGAGAGACTGATTCACATGTGAGTCACTGGGATTCCTTTGGGGACACAATGACCCACATTTGACAGGACCCTGCTCAGAGTATGGGGTGCATTCTTATCTTTACAATTAACAAATTTGTGCATTATCAACTGTTTGTATAAATGTTCTGTTTGAATAATTGTTTCTTGCATTTCTGTGGTGGAAAAAGGGGCAGGGGGGAGGGGGATAAATTTAGTTATTTTACTGAACTATTATCCTGTGGGGAAGGGAAGGGGTAGGGGGAGTGGAGTTCTCCACTAGCCATTTTGTCCGGGTGCTGCATCCGCCCAAAATTTAAAAATCACGATTACCACCCGAACAAAGAGTTGACACCCGAACAAAAATCTGGGACCACCCGGACAAGAATGGCAAGAAAATCAACATAAAAAGATAGCAATATGGACGTCTTCTGGAAGGACTTTGAGGATTAAAATCGACCACAAAATGCACAATAGCACCCATTTGCAATGAATTGTCCTAAAAACATGCAATAAATCTTCTAAATGGGACGGGAACTTGTTGCTCAATCTTACTTCTTTCCCGAGATGGGCGATCGCTAATCGTGACCAAATGGGTTTTTGGCTTGGTGTGCATGCAACATTTGTTTTATTTGTAAACTTTTGCTTTATAACTTGTTCCAAAAGATGTTTTTTTCACCACAAGGAAAACCTATTCGACTGACTTGCAAAGCATAGGGAAGCCTTTTGGGACTGTTCGTGTGACCTCTAGGAGACATAACTTCTCAAAATATTTAAAATAACCAAAGGCCTCCTCCTTCATTTGCAGAAAGAAGTCATTTTGTATGTTGATATATGTTAATACATCGCTACCTAAATATGGGCCCTTTTCGGGCTGTTTTCCGTTAATAAATAGAAAATAATAAAGCCCCTCCAAGCTCCTTTTTTTATAATAAAAAAACGGACGTGAAACATATTATTTGTTTTACTTGGCTTAAAGATTCCGGCGGCGGTAGCGGCGGCGGCGGCGTTATCAGCCCCAAAAAACTATAATACCCCCGAACCGCTTTATAGCATCGCGGGGATATAATGACTAGGGTAGGGGTAGTACTTAGTAATTCATATTTATTCCATTAAACGCCACAGGGGCCATTGCAATTTCAAAAAGAGGGGCCGTTATTTGAAGACATTTGTTAGTTGTTGGGAATTCATTACCCATATCATTCAATTGGAATGGAACCATTGGCACTGGTGCCTAATTGGTGCTGTCACAAGAAAATCATTGGGCCACTTATGGACCGTAACAGACAAAATTCTGATGAGCAATTATTACTATGGCAAGCACTATGAAACCCTCCGTTTGACCCGGAGCATGAAAAAAAGTGGGGGGGCTCGTCCGTTTTTATTAGGAGAGGGGCGTTTAATGGAAAAAAACAATATAAATATGGTTAATTTCAAAATGTATTAATTTACGGATGATGACTTTTATTTTTGACCACAAAATCACCTTATATGTCTTGAAGACAGCATGAAACAACAAGTGGGGGAGTTTATTAGGGGAGGGGCGGTCGTGTGTTTAAGGAATAAATATGGTTATATAACTACAAAATGTATTAATTTACGGATGGGCTGACTTTGACCGCAGCAGCATAGATATCCATATATTGGTAACTTCAGAGATACCACCACCATACTTGAGAATTGGACACATGAAATTATCCATACATGTTTACCTGTCCATCCATCATTTAATTCCATCAAATGTTTATCTCATACAAAATCATAGGCTGCATTCGCACATGTCATTAAAAAATGGTAGCACATCACCCCCAATGTTCTTTTCATTCTTCCCAGTTACTTTTTCAGTATTTCTCACGTTCTAATCTAAAATTATGTTTGGAAAGTTTGTACCTGCACAATTGTACAAATATATAGAGCCACATGAAAACTAACCTTCACAATTTTTTTTCAATTTTGTCATCCCAACAGCCAGAGTGACTGCAGATGCACACCCGTAAGGATATAGGGGAGGAAAGAAAAGACAAAAAAAATATCCAGTTCAGATTCATAACCAACCTATGACTGTCCCAAACAGAGGGCGGCAAAATTAAAGGGGGCGAATCTAGCTCCCCGGCCTCGGATAATAAACAAATTTTGTACCCAGACTATTATCAGTTTGCTACATCATATTCCACAGTTGGCATACATCATATCTCACAGTGGGACATCATACCTCACAGTGGAAAAAAAAGCAATGAGTAGGGCATCACCCATCACCGAAATCAAGTCTGCCGCCATCATGATAGTTACCACACGGAAGTGTTCATATAACCAGGTTATAAAACACTCCGTCGAACAATAAACCCAACCTGGCCATTGGGGCACCATTGTTCCCAATACAGTGGTTGACTTGCGCCATTGTCCCCAATTGCTTTCAAACGATATTGGATTGCTCAGAAGGCCAGTGCATCAGACTTGTAACTGAAAGGTTGTCAGTTTGATACCTAGCCAACTGCCTAGTTTGGTGCGTCCACAGGACAGATTGTTGTCACCAAAGCGTTTGAGGCCACCCTGTGAGGACAACCCAAATGCAATATGTGCCTTCTAGGCAGGCAACTTACTCTCTGGGATTGTCGGAGAGCATGTCTGTTCCAGTGTATCAATATATATCTGTTACGCCAGAGCGCTTTGAAACAACGATACAGCAGTGAGTGATAGAGAGCTATATAAGAACCGATATTATTATTAAATGGAGGGCAAGTTAATGGAAATGGATTAGTTGTTACCATCTGCATGTGTGTGATGTGTGGGGGACAAACATTGTAAGACGTTATTCCTGAGTCTTGGTCCAGGTTTCAAAATCACAATTGACCCAGGGGCTGTTCAAACAGTCAAGGTATTGCACGATTGTCAGCCTGTTACGATTGTACAACCCTGGCTGACAATTGGCATGATATGACCAGACATTGGTAACAATAAAAGTGAATCCTGGGCCAACACAAAAGAAATATGGAAAGTAGGTCAACACTACAACCAAAATGACTACTTGCCACGTGTCTGATGTCGACTTGATCTATTTTCCAATGCGTAAGGCTAAGTCTGAAATGTCAGAAGGGTCAATAACCAAAATAACGTGAGAAGCAGATCATAAGGTGGTTGTAAGTTACTGTTTGGATCAGCTCAACAAACCAATCTAGTTGACACAAAACCTAGGTTAACCCTATTGTCTTTAGCGTGAGGTCAAGGTCATTTGAGCTCTTATACAAACAATCTTTATATCTTGGACAACGAAACATTTTCAGACGGGATGTCGTGGTTAGTGGGACACTTTGGTTCTCCTGGCAAAATACATTGGCTGACCCTACACTTGACTCATGTGACCTTCCAAACTGGAGACCTCAAGAAGTGGTAATTTTTTGTGATGAACCTGATATCATATAGAGATAAAACCTTATGAACACGATCACTGATGATGCGTCAATGAACTGATCCACAAATCAATTACAAACATGGTTTGGTCCCAAAATGAGGCAAGGAATCACTTACGCATTCCTTCGTTCTTGTTATCTTCTTTGCGGACCACCAGGCCGGCCCCGCAAGCAAGGTGATACTTTCAATTGCGCGGCCAGGACAAGTGAAGACAGATGGATAGACACACAGAAGCGAAGCGGCAAAACTAGCGCGCCGCGAAGCGCCCGTGCGAGCATTTTTCACTTTTTGTCATTCCATCGCAAGAATCAGGCAATCCGTTGGATATAATAAAACTTATCTTCACCTGAATTTTGTATCATGGCTTTGCACGAAATTTGTGGCGTTCCTGGCCGCATCTTCGGATTGCGGTTTTTTGAAGGGTTCCTTACCCATACCGTTCGCCCTGCCCCCATAGTAAGTTTGCACATTGACGCACCCAACTTCAAACAAGTGGTCGGCACCCATAAATTGATTTGCGGAAATACTCTATTTTAAATTTGCAAATTAAAACGTCATATGCCAAAAAAAAAAAAATCACAGCACCCGCCAGGTGGTGATAGCCTTACCCCCGTCGCCTCAACCTCCTCCCTTCAAAACTAACAAAAGTTTTACACTTTTGGGATTCCATCAACATTCCAGGCAAATTTGGACTTAGCCTTTTTCTTCACTTGAATTTTGAATCATGTCTTTTGACAACGCAATTCGTGGCGTTTCCCTGCCTCGCCGCATTTTCGATGCCGCACCGAGTTTACCCTCATAGTTGATGGTATGTACACCGTGCACCAAACTTTCAACAAGGGTTCCCCTTACCCATGAATAAAAAAAACACAGATCCCCCCAGGTGGTATATAGACCTAACCGCCGTCGCATCAACCCCATTCACTCGAGATTATTTTGTTTGTTTTTATTCATCTGGACCAACTGCGTCCCCCAAGCAGGAAATCGACCAACGTCCAATGGTGAAGTAGCAACACACCAAAGCTGGTAATGCCAGTCTTATGCAAACGATAGGGATTGGACAGAGAACCATTCTTTCATTGAAGTTTAAGAACACCCGGAGTAATTTCCAGGCATTGCTGTTAAGGAATTTAATATGTCTGCACAAGGCACATCCTATATGTCTTGACACTACCGGCAAGGAATACCCGCGCGTAGCGCGTAAAAAATTCCGAAAGTGGAGCAACAGAATTCACCAATTTGATCAATTTAGGCCCAATAGGCCTTGGTTTAAAACAGGGTTACAGCTGGATATGTCGGAACCAGTGTCAGCGAAATAGCAGTCGGGCTCAAATATTGGGGAGGGGGGGGGGGTGACAAAATGGCATTGCGTACCCCAACCAAAATATTTGGGGGAAACCGCCCCATGTATGATTGTGAGGGAGACTGGAGGGTAAGTGAAGAAAAGGAGACCTACCGTCTCTGAAGAATGGTGGAGCAGAAGGATTTGAACTTTCCCTTGGAATTCTCATTAGAATACCGTCTGCAGGACCTGTTGCTTTCCGAACCTCATGAGTTTCCAGACTGAATTTCTCCACTTCTGTGGTAGTGATAAAGTATTATCAGGCTTACCAGGGAGTCAGGGACCCTTTCAGTGGCGTACCCACGAGGGGTCAGAACCCCCCCCCCCCATGACCAATTAACCAATAATTTTTTAACACAAAAACTGATTTTGCAGTTCGTAGAAGTTTTCAGCTGTTATTTAGCAAATATTGCAGCAGCATGCGAATAGGGGCCCATAAGTTTCTACTTATTCAATAGGGAGGTGGGCCAATTAGAGGGCGCAATTTCGACCTAGGACACCCCCCCCCCCCCCTCCCCACTATGATAAATCTCTCGGTACGCGCCTGGACCAATTGTGGCTAAAGTACTGAGCTATCTTCCACTGTAAACAGAAATGGGATATTAAGAGCGCCTGCTTTTTCTTTAGCACTGGTTACTATTTTATCCATCATGACGCTAGAATCTGCAACAGATTTCAACCACTTCCCTCAACTCCATCTTTTTCTTAAATATTTGAAAAGAAGTCTTTTCAAAAATACTTCTTGCTCCGTACCCTCTCAGGTCTGGATCATAGTTGTTTTTGAAGAAGACAAAAAGGGCTTCCTCATGTTTAGAAATTTATATTGGTGGATGTTCGAAATTCTCCCCTCCAAAATTGTGAATTTACATTCAAATCGGATCTGAGTACTACACAGATTGTGTGCTGATGTTGTGATAGTGGCTGATTGCTGCTTTAAAAACTTTAGCGGCAGGATATACTTCTAGTGGGGAGACTCTAAGCTCTTCTCTTCGAGTATAGACTTTACTCTCTCTATAGGGGCTTCGTATTATCACTGAGGCTTCACTGATCGTACGTATGTGATCACTATGTCGCTCTCTCAGCATTCTATCAAGCATCCTTCCAGTATCTTCGAATTTATAAGATTTTATATATATATGAAATGTATTGAAAATTGAAACACACCGGCCCCAGCTATATATATAAATGATCCTTCCACTGAACTTGTAATCACCTCTCTCCATGGGGATACTTTCCAAGGCTCGATCGATTCCAATATAAATCGGTCTATCATGTGCCCGTCGTCTTGCAATAACCCACATGTGCGGTACTAAATGATGCTCGCGTTATTTAAAGGAAAACTGCAAGCTTGAATACAACAGAGGTTATACCGTGGAGAATGGAAAACTGTATATATAGGTCCAAACCCCATTTCAATAGGATGTTCCTATGTGGAGTTATTGGCCTTCAAAGTTTGGTCCATTAGCAGAGAAATTGGGGAGAACCCCGATTGCGCAATAACGCATGACGTCACACTTGGACAACTCGGGAAGTTATGTCAAGTATTTCATTGTTCAATTTTGTTGATTATTTCAACATTTGCAGAATTCCATTGTCTTCCTCTCACCAAAAAAAGCCATCAACACCTACCAACCCACTACAACAATCCTTTCCCATAGACTAAATGCTTTTCGAAGTGAAAATAAGTAGTGAATTTTAATAGAAAACCAAGAATGTCTGCAGGGTTGTGCAAGTTATGACAACATTGAATGCATGAAGGGATGTTTTTCGATCTTGCGCAAGAGCACATACACCAAACTTCAAAGGACTGTAACTCCGTAACGGAAAGTCGTATGAACTTCAGGTTGGACTGAATCATTCCCCTGATAGCCTGTGGAGGGGGGGGGGGGGGGGTTGCCGGCCTCGATCCAATAGGCATCCAAGATACCGGAAGCTGATGATGTAAGACTGATTGGACCAGCGAGGGGGGGGGTAGGGCTAAAAACGTGGGGAACCATTCTCTCGCACAGTCTAATTTGCTATATGGACTCACACAAGCCTACGTCAGTTTCAGTTTTTTTTCTCTCGTTTTTTACCACACCTCCCTCTCTCTTATTCCTCTTCCCCTTTCTCTTTTTCTTCTCCCTTCTTTCTTTCCCTCTCTCTCCCCTTTTTCTTCTTCTCCTCCTCCCCTATTTCTTTGTTCCCCCTTTTCCTTTTTTTCCTCTTCATTACCGAGGGGCGCGCGACCCAAAGCCCCCCCTAGATACGCGCCGCGCAATATATTGCTTCTTTAGAATTCATCCTGGTTGCCCGCAAATTTGAGCGCAAGTTCGCAACATCATCATTCAAATTTGCATCAAGATGTATGGTGGTGTATGAGGTTGCTGCGACCTCTGTCTACACCATGAAACATCTGCAACATTACCATATGACTTGCGAGAATACTCCTGATTGTTCAAGAGTTCGGATACTTGCAACATTTGTTGCAGAAGATGGAACATGCAGCTAAATATGGGAACAATGTCATACAAGTTTCACGATGTCCCTAGCATGTTTGCAAGAGCAGTCTACATGGAGATACACATGTCTCGCAACAAAAAGGAACTGTTGTATGATGATGTTGCGATACAAATGTATCGTCGTGTAGACGGGCCCTATATAAATTACCAAGAACAACAATACGCTACTCACCTACATGGGCGTCAACAGGTGGGGGACGGGGGGACATGCCCACCCTCACTTTTAAAAGTGGGGGGATATCATTTCGTTTGTCGCCCCCCCCCCCCCACTTTTCCGGACCGTAATGAAAAATAATAGGCACATGCCCGACTTTGTATCACTCTAAACTGATTCAATTTTGTCTAACCAAACAATATCGCGTTGGAAATGGTCTTAAGTCCCCTTATTCCAGGTGCGGACCCCTGATGAAGATCTGGACCCGACTAAGGCTGTAGTCGAAGGAATACTCATGTTCCATAGAATCCAACAATTCTCTTTTAAATCGAATAGCAAAAAGTTGCATGATTTTCAGGGTTTGCGCGCATGGCGTTTCTCTTCCAGGGTTGAAGGCTAATTATGCGGTGTAATGGTTCGAATACTTTTGTTCACTCGATTAATTTCAGCTCCTTGGGGGTGACTGCCCCCTCCCTCCATTTTTATTATGAGAAATTCGGGGGAAAATTCATGAAGAATTTGTGAAGGAAAAAGACAGAGTGAAAAAAATCTTGACTTTTTGCAGACTTTTCAATAAAATGCCCGGAAAACATGCACAAAATTTTTCGCACGCTGGTAGTCCACCATAATGACAAAATGTTCTGCCCAGAGGGGAGGGTCCCGTGCGACTATGGCTTTTCCGTTCGATACCCCCCAGAGACGTTCGGTAGACCCCTGGATTCACGCAAACAAAGCCAGAGTAAAAAATGTAATGAAGAAATACCATGTGTGATATTCGGTAAATCATCTTAGTTATGCACAATGACAACTTTTTATCTGTCTTTCACCCAAACACAAATGTAGATGGGTGCTATTGAGCCTGGCAAGTGCCGTTGCCGTCGATCTGGAGGGTATGGACATCTGAATTTTCTTGACTTGCTTCGCGCCAACCGATGGTGGCGCTACGCTTAGATGGTAAATCGCATTGGATGTGTCCCCTCCACTTTTCAAAACGCTCCGACGCCCCTGCTCACCTACGGTTATGGGGGCCGAAAGAGCAATTCGAAGAGTGCTGCCAACTGGTCTTAACGCAGATTCCAAATGTTTTACCCTACCTGAGGCAATGATATTTAAAGAAGTGTTGAACAATTATTTGAATGTGCCTCTCGACAGTGGGAAAATAGTACTAACGTTGTGTTGTGATATAGCTGTGACAGATTTATCACCGTATTATGTTCATCCAATCATCCTTTGTATAAATCGGCTCCTGTATGTGCCGATATTCTTTAACTACCGAAACGGGACGGATATACTAGGAATTAACCCACTTTATAAGACATTTAGGAAAAAAAAAAAACTTCGAATATGTGCTCAAGGAATTGCAGTCTAATTGAACAGCAGACGACTAGGAAAAGTAATTTCAAACAATTATTAGCCGAGCCAAATTATAATACGATACGAATAGTCGTGCTCACAAGCGATGTCAACCAGAACGCAGTGCAATCCATACTCGCGCTGAAATGAATTCGTGTGGAACAATCTAATATTAAGAGTGAATTTGGGAGAAGTGAATTGGGTTACGTTGTCATTGATTGTATGGACCCCATACACCTTTTTTCAGTAGTTTTTATTGTTTAACAAAGTTTCAGACATTGGTTCAGACCTCTGCTTAGAGGCTACCTATATACCAAGTATGGACCAACACCTTTTCGTTCACTAGTGTCGTGTTCACAAGGTGTTTTGTGCACATGTAGGAGGGAACATACGCATTTTTGTATCAGGGGTCTGCTCTAATGTTCTCTATTGACAATAAAGGTCATTTTGTGGAAAGTGGACTGCCATAACATGTTCTAACATCAGTGGTCATCAGAAGTGCGAACAACAATGAACAAGACATGTGCAGGTGGGTAACCGCTGACAAGTATATCTCCGCATATGACCCTTTATGGACCGCTTTTATAGGAAGCACATTAAATTATGTTTATTTGACCTTCGGTTACTTCGAATACCCAGTGTAGTCCATATGCTCCAAGTTTTGTATACATATGAAAAAGTTAGAAAAATGACATGGTTCATACCAATTTGACCTCCAAATTTGACGTATGGTGATCGTGGAATCACCATCATGTTTTCCAGGATCAACTTTTGTCTACACCACCACCTTTGGTGTAATTGGACCAACTCTAAATTTTGGTAAAAATCTCACAAATTTGACCTTGAAATGACTTTGAAATGAATGATTTTCGGGACCAACTTTTGTCCCCACGCACCAACTTTCGTGTGAATCTGCGAAATAGAGGGCAGCAGACATGCAGTGATGCTCACTCTCAGTGATGCTCACTGGGGCGGACATTGTACCAAGTTTTAGATCAATCTGAGAGCGTTGAAGAGTTATTACGCTAATGCCTAAAACCATAATATCCCCGAACACTTAGAGGTGTTGTGGGATATAGTCATTTGATTGCAGATCACAATGTGCACTCAGGTGACAGGGCATGGTTTCATAATTTGGAGAGTACTGGATTCACCGCACTATTAGTCATACCAAAGATTTGAATTGGAGGACACGGGTATAATTACATCAATTGGTGGATGGTGTGGGAAACAAGGGGGTTGCTAGGGGAATTTAGGGAATTTCAAATTTCAATTTCTGTTGACTCTAACTTGGATCAGATCTAAAAAACAATAGGGATCACCTACCCGATATGATCAGCCCCCATACCGAGGTACGAAGTTGCTTTACATTTGCATTTTGTAGTTTTCAGATTTGGACTTCTACTGACTTCGGATGACCTTGGAACAGAACCAAAAATTAAAGCACCAATGGCGCTGTAGCCCAATCCGCACAGATGTACCAAGAGGAAATTACAATTACGTGATAAATGTTCAAGATCATGGGGCCAAGAAGGCAGTTTCAAACAATGGCCTATATTGTGAGATCATCGTTATGACCTAATGTCAGCACTGTGCACCAAAATTCGTAAAAGGTGAAGCATTTTGCATAATACCACTGATGAGCCCCAGGGCCTACACTGCGGTCCTAAATCCATGGGCAGCCTGAAGGTACGGCTGTCCGACCGTCATTATGACCGAATGTCAGCACTGTGCAACAAAATTTGTAGGAGATACAAGATTTTGCGGTATTTCATATAATGGGCCCTATAGGGCCCAAACCGGGCCCGAGCCCCAAATCCTCGAACACCCCATTTGCCCTCTACCCGAGGACTAGTAAATGGAACTTTGAAGAAAACAAACTGAAGCTTGTGGAAGGAGATGCATGCAGGAGTACCATTGTGTGAAATTTTACAAAATGGGCCCTTAGGCCCAAGTGGGACTTGGACCAAAAATTCATGAATACCCCGAGGGTACGGCTCTTAGACCATCATTATGACTGAACATAAGCAATGTGCACCAAAATTGGTAGGAGGAGATACATTTTGAAATGTCACACATAATGGCGTATATTGACCCTTCAATAGCCATTTGACCTTGTTTGTCCAAGTTGGTCGACAGAGTCCTCACCAGACAGAGTGGTACCTGTTTTGCCGAAAGGCAAATGGTTTGACGATAACTGGATTACAGTAGATAGACTTGCATACAGATTCCAATACTCAACCAGCATAGGGGTTGAGCTAAGTATGACCAATTGGGAGTGAAAAGGCAATTTGACACAATGGCCTATTGTGCCCATCTAATGACCTTTGACCCTGAGTTTTCACAAAGTCAAGGAGCCTCATCATCAGCAGTCAATGACATTATACTACGTTTTTGGCCACATCCATCACGATGACCGATATCCGGGCCCAACGCCAATTTCCAATTTTCATTCACACCCAGTGACTGGTGGTGCCCCTTTGATGACCTTTGGCAAGGATGGGCAAGGATGTCTTGGCAGTCAATATACATATTACTTGACATCCCTCAAAGAAAATCAACTGGGGGTGAAAAAAGACAAATCCACACAATGGCCTGTTGTGCCCCTCTAATTAACTGTGACCTTGACCTTTACTAGGTCAAAGGTGTCCAGGGGTCAGTGAACGTTGTGTCCAAGTTAGGTTGAACAACCACTGAAGAATGACTGTTTGGGCCATAATTTACTTCTTTCATGCCACTAATGTTACTGGTTTAACCTAATGCCCTGCTCTATGGATCCATAGCCATATGATGCTTTACAGGTCCCAGTCTGCCCAATTTCTAATCATACATATCCGATCCCCAGTAAGCCCTGCTCTATGAATTATTGCCCCTTATGATTGCTTAACAGGTTTCACTCCCCAATTTCTAATCATGCATGTTACGCCTCTCTATTGAATTGGGCAGCCACCCCAACAAGTGCGCTCCCATTGTTAACTTTACAGGTCCCAGTCTGCCCAGCTTCCACTGCCCATGCACAATGAGGTATTGATCGGCTTTACATCACACACACACACACACACACACACACACACACACACACACACACGCACACGCACACGCACACACACACACACACATCACACTTACACGCATAAACATACACTACCCTCCCACATGCCGCCCCTATTACTAATGGAATAGCCCTTCTTAGCCTTAACCTATGTTATACCGGTGATGCTTTTTCTTGTGGTAGATTCTAGATTCCGCGCAACAGAGAACAAAAAGGTATCATACCAAAACAGAGTGAGGAAAAAATAAAATCTTGTCTGATATATTGAGATTTGCATTATTTCTACGACATGAATCTCAAAGCCACTTTATAAGCTGACAACTTTTCAAAGTGGCAAAAAATTAGAGTGGGCGACCATGTCAAGTGATTTTCTAATCATGAACAAATGTGAGGCATCAAGTATGAATGAAAATATTTTTTCACGGAATAAACACATAGACCAATTGGAACCTTATATTGGAGGAGGGCACAGTCACGAGATATGTATACAATATATAGTGATCTGCCCGTTACTAGCGTTCTATTCGGTTCTGAGGGAAATATAGGCCTAATATTGTTGTAGTCGTCAACGGTATACGACACTGTCAACTTCATTCATGGAAAAGAAAAAGGAGCACCGATCATCATACCCTGTAAAAAAAAAAATCGCCCAAGTCGCCTGCATTTTAAAAATACTTATCGATTAATCGCCAACCTTATGAGATATTTCAAATCGTTACCTAATATCCTATTCTGCTTGAAAACAAATCCACTAGCGGTAAACATGCTTGTTTTTTTTTTTTCCGAGGAACACAAAGTTTTGAATTGTGGTCTAGCAAGAAAACGACAATATACTGTTCCACTGCCTCTTCTGGGCAATATATAAATCATATTGAAGCTTACAGTCTTTTCACCAGACAAAATGATAACGTCCGGGTTTTCCCCAGTTTCCTCAAGGCAGGCTGTTCTAACAAATCTCATCCTAATTGTGAATGAAACACTGCTATTCATAATAAATGTATCCAAAATCAATGTACAATCAACTCTTCACAGATTTTTCTCTATTGAATCCAACTGAATGTATATTAGATTTGCCGATCGTAACATGTCAGTGCGACTTTCAGACTGCACAAGACACAAAATCGAGACAGACTCCTACGCAAAGCGATTTCACGCCGCAAAACACGTCGAACGTCGTCGATTAGCAAGGATCAATATGCACAGTCAGTCGATCTGGTTCGTGAGGTGGATCGCACAGCCATATCTCTATCTCTATTAATATGTCTGTGGTCGACTCGCGGGTACCGTCCATAACATATAATAGTCTGTGGTACAGTCTGGTTGCTTGTTAATTAAGTTTTCATGTAGGAATTGTCTGCAAGAGCCTCGAGCTTTGCCATGAATGTTAGATTTGTCTCACATGCCTGATCATTATTGAACCTGGCAGCAACTTTTTATCAATAATGGCGATACAGGGAGCGATCTTTGTTCATAATTTCTACCTCTCTATTTTCTAGTTAATTCAGGCGTCGTTACAATCATTCTTAAAAAACCAAACCGCTTTACAATACCCTTGCATGGAGCTATTATATTGTTGTCACTAACCACAGAGATGATAAGTGAGGGTCCGGCTCTGTATTTTGCAGCCAATGGAACGCGCGGTGAATGCTGTGAAATGCAACCCAACATGATTGAAGCCTATATAGCAATTACCATTGACTGTGTACGTTATCACGACGGGTCAATTTTAACCACCATCGTTTTTCGGGAATTGTGTAAATAGAAAATACATTCTGATGAAAAATATGGCAAGATACCTAAAAATCATAAGTAAGCTTGTTGGACAGAGCAAAAATTCAGATGGAATTAATTTTAAATATGAACGAAAACCAGTTTGCGAAAGATGGCACTACATAGCATTACGGCACGAGTCTAAATTTAAAAGTGGGCCTCACTAGCCCACTGGCATATGTGCAACTACTGACTGTGCTACTCGTACGACGAACTCGGTGGTAAACAGATAATCGCCACCGGTGACTGGGGGGGGAAAACTTCTGCATTGCCATTTATTCGAAACAGTAGCTGCCTAGCTGCTTCAGCCAAACTGGCAGAACAACACTGTACATTAAATACGGGGTTGAGTTTTCGCCGGTAAGTTATTGACAAAGCTAAGAGGCCTATCTATTGACAATAATAGCGGCTGTTTCAACAAAATAATATAGTAGGTTTCGGCCTAATTAGGCTAATTTATGGATAATTAGGGTGGACTGACAACCCTTCAAATGATGTTTGTGCAGTATGTAAATTACAAACAGAGAAATGTGTTCGAAGAATGATTGCCGCACACAATGCACTCCTCACTGCTCAGGCACTTGCCGTGCCATCAGCCATATTTCCAATGTTAATTTACTGAGGAGACCTGCAGCAATAGGGTTCTTTGATGACCCCTAATGAACACATGTGTGGACTGACTTCTAACTTTAACTCATAATTTTCGTATTTGATTTGATCAAGACACTGTCCGTCATCATGTTACGTTGAAATCAGAATGCACCACCTGGCTGAATCATCACACACAAAGCACAAGATCCAATGGTGGGAAACTCTAAGCAAATTTGGTGCCTGTTCAAACACCAGTGGGGAATCACCGGCCATAGCTGTTGTCTATTGTCTCACATTCACACATTAACAGATTCTTGCTTGAATGTAGATGTATAATTCGCAAGCCCCCAAAAAAAAACAACCTTTTTTTACCTCATGCAATATGTATGTACCACTTGTCGATTTTATTCTAAAGAAATTATAAAGAATTTATAAAAAGTGAATTTGAAATATGTATGAACTTAGGGGATCTTGTAATGTAGAGGGATTGGTTGATCTTATTAATTTTTTTCTCAAGAACTGATTACTGTACCTATTTGTAATATGTGGATGTTCATATTTGGTATATGTAGAGGCCCTTTGTTTTTGCTTTTTAAGGGAATGACTTTTTCCCTTTTTGGCATATTCAGTAAAACCTATCAAGCAAATTACTTCTCATTGCTACAGGAAAATAGAATTTCGCGAAAGAACTGCAAATTTCAAATAGGATTTGCTGATAAAAACTCCAGTTTATTTTCAACCTCTACTGAGTCCCATTTTCAACATACTTAATGCAAATAATTATAGTACTAAGACTTTAACTTGCTAATTTCTCTCATCGTATTTTCCCCTGTTATAATATTTAATATCTCATCTCTGAGAAAGATGTTAAATACACTGTACCAGAAACCACAACAGTGTATAATTTCATTTGCATTCCCTGTATTCTATAATCCAAGAAAGTGTGTGTATCTGATATCACAATCAAAACTAATATAAAAGGACACTCACTGCTTAAAAAGCATTCATCCTTTTTGTTTTCTAGATGCTTTGACTCCCCAGCACTGCTCACAAAGTTTCCTTAAAATTGCAACGCGATTCTTCACATAGTCTCAGAAAAATTGGTGAGAGGTAAATTAACATTTTTACTGACTGATCAAAGAGTAAGAGAAAGCAGCAAGAAGAGTCCTAACTAAGAAGGCTTCAAACTTTAGCAGCCCTCTACAGCAACATACCTAACCCACTCTGCTCCAGTTGTTTGAATAGATCACTATGGGATTTTTTGGGGCATGTTTTATAGCCTATACTTCCCCTTGCAGCAGCCTTGTTCAACATTTCATTAGACCGATTATCTCTATATATAAGGCAAACAACTTGAGACAAGCGCGTCATGAAAAACAATGCATGTTGTGTTTGATCTGGAAGTCTATGGCAGCCTATGATGTTGTACAGTGGCTGCTAGCTTTCAACAGAAACCATACTTCAAGAATCCTCATCAGGCTGGTCCCCTGAGAAATGCCCACCCAGCGAATTTAGTCCTCAAAGTGACGTGACCAAATAAATGAATTAGAATATAGCATCATCATTTACCATGACCCTGCCTGTACACTATAGCATGTATGGTTTTTACTAGATGTTACTCACAATTTTTGTTGTTGTTGCAGCCATAAACTTAATGAATAACAATCAATTGCTAAATCTTCCCCCATTTACTTTCGAATGTTTGCTTCTGAGTTCGCTGCCGACGATTACGTGCAGCATCCAGGTCTGCAGCCCTTGCTGGGGCCTTGGATCGGATTGATCCTCTGCTCGCAAGTATACCATGTGAAGAAAACCATCAGGCCAAAACCCCTAATGCTGGCATGGTGTGAAGGATTGGTGTGGCCTAAAGAACTTAGACCTCCAGAAGGAAACCAAAGTACTGAATGATCCTGGAAACCTCCAAAACATAGACCCCTAAAGGTAGGAATAAAACAGAGTCCTCAAGCAGCACGGCACCATGCTTTGCCCGTATGGAGATTCATAGTTTCTTCTGCGCACCTGATGCCCTGACACTAACCTCACTTGACGGCACTGCCCCCTGCATGACCATCAACACAAAAACAAATTTTTTGGCTTGTAAATTTTCCGTCCCACAACCTTTCATTCATTTCTTTCTGGCCTGTAGTTTTTTAACTGTCCCTCATTATAAGCACTTCTAAATGGGTAGGGGAGGTGGGGGAAGAGAGTTAATCTATTAGTGACACATGGGTTCGGCAGTCTCTGTAAGTGACCTCCTCTCCCGCACCACAGCCAGTACTCCCTGTTGGCGCCGCTGCTGCCTCAGAAGTTTTCGTTTGGTAGTTTTTGTTAAGGCCTTCCTTTTGGGCGCACCCGTGTAAGTAGACTAGGAATAGCAGGGAAATTCATTGGTTTGCCACCGCACTACTTCTTGGCTGAGTATTAATCTGCCAGCTTATACAATGGTCTATGCAATTTGCTCTGATAGAACTATTGGTCAATCGGCTCCATTGTGTGCAATAAATCTTCACAAGGCCTAGCGAGAATCCACTGACTTGATATGTGCCTAGGTAATTGCGGCTACCCTAGTTCCAAAAGGAGTCATGGTCATGTCATATCATTCACTTAAAGTTGTAGAGTATGCCTGCCCTATGTAGTCTTCAATCGGGCCAGACATCGCAAGCTCCGTAGGCCTTACGCTAAGCCTAGATGTATGCTCAAGTACGAGTACGACTCTTGTTTTCATATCAGTGTGGAAGGGGTAGAAACAGAAGGGTACACATTCTGCAAAATCTAACAGCACAATTGCGAAGAATCATTCTGTGGAGTGAAATGTCAGAAAAATAAATCTTTACAGAAATTGATCGTTATATTGCACCATACCGGCCCTCAATATTGATATTAGCCGCAAACGGCGTTCATTGCTGCCGCCGAAAACCTCGTTGGTTTACTAACATGTACCATGTGCGCGCGCGCGTTCTTTTGGGTGCATTTCACAGGATCCCCCCGCGCGTTCAAGTGGCTGCAAATTGTTGCACAATAACATATGGGCGATGTTTACGTTACGTCCTATTAGGTCTGTGGTCCTGACCTAGCTAAGGCTCAGCAGTCGAGTTCATCCAGACTACTAATGTCCTATGGCCTGGTTCTAGGCGAACTCCGTTGCGTCTTTGCGATTGTGTAAACTTTCTAAGATGTTTCTTTTTTCAAACTCAAGGCTCGGACTGACGATTGTTATGACAATTCCATGGATTCGAGTCATTCGCAGTTACGTCAGTGAGTGTACCAAGTGGGTGATGTTATTACTACAATACCAGCCTATTGTAGGCCTAGGTACACATTGAAGTTGTTTGTATTTAAGTAGTGTTTCCACTCATCAAAATTCGGAAATCTGGGTGCCCCAACTGCCCATTCAGGAGATTCGAAAAATGGAAGTTATCTCCCAGTGTGTTGATTTATAGGTTTGTGAGTATAATCGGAATTCCAGGAAAAATGAGCCCATTTAGGGAAATCTTGGTTTTCATTTCAGAGAGAATGCTTTGAGATGTGGCCGCCATTAACAAAAGTTACTAAAAGCATGTTTCAAAGCAAGACAGGCTGGGGGAAAAAACAGGTAGTGAATTTTCCACAATTATTACAGTCACAATTAAGCTTGTATCAACCTTGAAGTAATGAATTGTCCTCATTGCAGTGCGATTGGAATGTTCCTTGAATGATGTTTTGAAAGTTTTAGAGGGCTGTGTAATCAGAGGGAGAAGTTGGAGGCATAGCCTAAGTGAAGGATTTCGTCACCTTCAATGGGAAGTGTGCTACAGTAATATTTTCTTCTGATACGTGACTAGGCTTATCCAAGCTTTGTGTCAATTACTCACTTTTTGTACTGCGCGTGTTGTAAAATTTATGAACAGGCTACAAAATATGATGAAAAACATCTGGAGGAATCGATACATGAAATACTACTAAGATACCCTA
Source organism: Sclerodactyla briareus (assembly GCA_026419785.1). Classification (NCBI taxonomy): domain Eukaryota; kingdom Metazoa; phylum Echinodermata; class Holothuroidea; order Dendrochirotida; family Sclerodactylidae; genus Sclerodactyla; species Sclerodactyla briareus. The sequence goes on from JAODTK010000887.1 coordinate 77,984, forward strand.
AAGATGATCACTGGATGGGAGGCTAATCGCCTCTAGGTCAGATCAAGTCATGTATCACTCAGCAGATCTTCAATGTCGGCCTCGTAATGATAACGAATGGCTCGCTTGCACAAATGCTTGTCTAGTCTTGCTTCAAAAGTATTTGCATTGTTCGATTCAATAACCTGCGCAGGTAACGAGTTCCACAATCTAACAAAATCTGATAGCAAAACAAGTAGTCTGGCTGATGACAAGACAGAAGGGCCTGAATATTTTTACTACTCTTTGAACCTCTAGTCGTGGTATTCTGTTCAGATGAATAGGTTTGAAACACTACTGTCAGAAATTGCGAAATAATCTTGAAAACCTCATCAGGTCTCCTCGGCTCTTCTATACGTAGCGTTGGTAACTCCAAGTAGGCAAGTCTCTGTGGATAAGACAACGGGGCCAAGGAAGAAATAAACTTCGTAGCTCTTCGCTGCACGCCCTCAAAATGTCAATATTGTTCTTCTGGTGGGACCATACACAGTTGAGAATTCAATATGGGGGTCTAACGAAGGCCTTGTACAACTGCACCAGTGAATCTTTGTCTAAATTGGTAAATGTTCTCCGAATCAGGCCTAAAATCTTGTTTGCTTCGGTGACCTTCTCATTGCTATGCTGTCGAATGATACGCAGAGTCTAAGTCAAGGTAACACCAAGATCCTTCTCAACTGTAACATGCTCAAGTGAGATTAAACATGGTTAAGCGGATCGTACATGGCAGCTGGGCTTGAAAATAGTTCATAACTTTACATTGTCAGGATGAAACTTAGAGCCAATCCGATGACCACGTACTAGTTCTGTTTAAAGTCCTCCGGAGAATGCATTATCACGATGACTTATAGCTCTGTAAATCTGGTGGTCGTCCGCAAACATATAAACAGGGAACATATGTTGTCAGGCAGATCGTTAATTAAAAAAATTAACAAACAAAATGGACCAAGGACACTTCCCTGAGGAACACCACTAGTCACTGGGAAAGTCCTGACTTACAACCATTAGTAATCACCTGCTGTGATCTACCAGTTAAGAAGGACTTTATCCAACCGTGATGGTGTCCACAATACATACAATGAAAGTTTTCCAATAGCCTTTGATGCGGTCCAACATATCAAAGGACTTCATAAAGCCATATAGATACTGTCAACAGTCTCATTCCTTTCAAGGGCCTGGGTGAGATCATTAAGAACTTGTAAAAGCTAAGTGATGGTGACTGCCTTCTAAGAAGCAAAACTGTCTATCACTGATAAGTCCATTAGTCAGTAAGTAGTTCATCAGAGCATCTCTTATAATAGACTCCAAAAGTTGCAGATGACACTGGTTAGGCTTACGGGCCGGTAGTTCGACACGCGTGACCTGTCCACTTTTTTTGAAAATGGCAGAAAATATTGCAACCTTCCAGTCACGAGGTACCAGAAATATCAGAGAGGAGGGAGACTCTAAAAAGTCAGTTATGTAATGGCTTAATAATGACTCGTGCACCCTCCTTCAGCACTCGTGGGTGAATACCATCTGGTTCGGTTGACTTACTATGTTCAGGTTTCTCAGTTTCGTACGGGACATCTCCTCAGTAATCTGGACAGATCCACACGTATGATTGATCTAACTGCAGTGAGGGAATACGGGAGGATCCTCCAGGATAAAAACACTTCTGGAGAAGTCAGATAAGGATTCTTGCTTATCGAAGTCCGTGGTGTCAATACTGGAGCCCATTTGCAATGCCTCAGATATTGGAGGCAGCAATCACCGTTTACAACTAGTCTTGCGCTGGGCATAACTCAGAACTTTTAGGGTTAGCTTAGCAGTCCATGCAATGTCTCTTTCAAGCGAGGCATTAGCTTCTGGTCATAGTTCTCAACTGATTTCTAACCCTGCAATAATCGTGTACTTCTTGAGAATCTTTTGTCGTCTAAATACCTTGCCAGGCATCTTTGCTTCTTCATGCTTTCGCAAACTGTTCCTGTTGAGCGGTTGTTTGGCCATCCCCCACCCGGTAGTCGTTGTTGGGGCTTGATGATGGGATAAAGCGTTCCACTCCAACCCATAAATTTCTCCTAATCATACTCAAATGTCCTCTACGCCAGTTGGCATAAAGTGCAAAGAGTCCCTCAAGTATGCATAATATAATATAATGCCTTTATCGTACAAATATCGCGTACGCTATGGTTGCCGGGTCGAATTAAGTTCAAGCCGAAATGCAATGGTTACCATGATCACTCTTCCGATGGCAGCTCCAACTATAACATTACTAATTGAGTCCTCCCGTTAGTTAGGACGAGATCCAAACCATTGAATGCGTTGACCTAGCTTTCTTGTCGGCGAAGGGGGACCATTGTGTGATGAAAAAATCCCGAAGCATTCGATGAAGTCATTACTAAAGTTACTCTCGAATCACATGAGGACGGTACACCAATTATTCTGGACTAAGTTAAAATCCCCAACATGCAGTAGTAATTACGATATGCATTTTTTGAACATGCAGATAAGCCTCAAAAGTCTTGTTGTTAAAGTTCGTAGAATTTGGGCTCCTATATACGCAGCCAAATAAAAGTTCCTGATCGGTACCCCTGATGGCATCCATGAAGAAGAAGCAATAAAACAGAGCATGTTCACTTCATGATAACTCAATGGTCTTTGACATAGGACTAAAAAAACCTCTGTTATAGCAGAGCTAGGAGAGATCCGTATGGACCATAGTTAAACTGCCAAGCGGAGTTCTACAGGCTCAATTCCATAACGACTGTTTTTAGGCTTAATTTCATGGTCAATGCAAATAATACATCCGGCTGGGGTCCAGCACTGAAACCTAGTAACCAAACTCGCTCATCTTATTTGGCCAGACTATCAACGTTTGAATATAAAACATACAAATGAAGAATGTTCCACACTGCTTATTTACAAGGGGTCTCGTGAAACGAGAGGTCCAGTCTAAAACCGGTCGCACTACTCCACAGGGTAGGTCCCGTACCTGCAACTTCATAACTTTCCGAGCCCATGGTGGGCCTCGAACTTTATACACAATAATGGCTGACTTATATGCATTGTGAGCTCCTAGCTTCTTGCATCAATTTCTTGTTCTGCTCTCTCTGCTCTCTGGCATGTAATGATGTACCGATATTGTGTTGGTTCCGTCAATTGGTAGCATTCTATTACTTAGACCTCTTCTTATCGGGATTGTGTATCGATACTGATGTTGGTCTGGCCGTGCCTAGTCATGCTTTGCTCCTAATCTTACTATACGACCCAGATCCTCCTCCACTGTATGAACATTGAGCGTACGGTGCATAACTCCACAATTGAGACCTATCATCTTCCAGTCTCTTATCCTTAATATTAGGAAGGCTCTCGGGGGTTGAGGAGAACTATTTGTTTTCTTTTCTCCGTGGCCTGGCATGAACAGATAATACCTGTATTTTCTCTCTTCACCTCACTCATAATTTCCTGTTCAGTGACACGACATTTGGTCTCCACTGAGGTGAAAAGAAATGATGTGAAAAGTTGAAAAATGAGAGAAAGTCAATGAGTTGTACAGCATTTACTTCCCAGGATGTCTGTGCATGATATTTTGCTATTGTGACGTAGGCCTATATGTCTAGCGCTATCTCGGATCCCATGGATGTTGCGTTAGACTTCATTTGATTCGCAGTTTCCCTCAGTTAGTTATGTTATTGTTAAGCGTTTACACGCTGAAGGGAGTATCCTATCCTAAGCTATGTTTGGAGTCGAATACTCCATCTTTGGAGCTTGCGTGTGTGGCAATATTTCTGGCCACAGGTACAAACTAATGAGGAATAATTCTACTTTCTGTGCCAACTGGACGAAATTGTATAGGTTACATATCGAAACGGTTTGATCGCGGATGCTCAGAAGACTGTTGCATTGGTCTTTGTATGGGTCAGCTCTAGTCTAGTTTACACCTAGGGAGTAGGAATTGCGCATAATCTCGGATTGGTGAATGACGTACGGTATAAGGCCCTCATTACTAACTTAGCATAGACTAGTAGGCTAATATATATAACTAACGTTAGTACTACCAGTGAGGTACTAGGCCTAGTCTAACTCTAACTTAGATAAAAAATATTTCCGCCAGATGTACAAATCTAATTTAGACGCATGAAAACAATTTATCAATCCATTGTTCCAATTTCAGGAGAACAAATTATACCTTGGAGGATTTGGTTATTTTTATAAGTGGAAAAGTGGCATGAACCCTGCCAAAAAAATGTGCCAGAAAAAAAAAAACAACAAGCACAAATGTTCTGTCAGTTTCATGTTCCATTCCCGTGGATAGTTTGAAACCGACCTGTTAATAAAGCAGGAAATTGCAGCGTAACATAGTTGAAATGTTTGCAGTGCCGTGTAAGGAGTTAATTTATGCATGGTGATTCGATCACGATTGGTACAGATTGGCTTTTGCTGCATTGCTGCCACTACTTTTTATAACACTGCTGTCAATGTTCGTTTCCAGTTGATTGAGTCACTTGAAAAAGGATGAGCACACACTGATGGAATGATTATCGTGGTTTCGATAATTTTTCCAATGTTCCATATGGTCTTAAATCGAAACAATGATAAACGTGTTCACACTTGTGCGATACGATAGGATAAGTAAATTTATGGAATGGATAATGGGGGATTTTAGCTGAGAAAAGCACAAGTTTTTGTCTTTTGTTGCTTTAGGCGGTGGAATAGCTTGGTCAGCAGAACCTTTTGAAGACCAAGCATATTGAAACCTTTCCACCATTTACTGAATCAACTGACTTCGCCAGCCGACACCAAGTTCTTCTAGGTCATGGCATGCACACAAAAAATCAGCTGACCACAATTTGTAAACTGCATCATTTTCTCACTGTTATCCGACCTTAACAAAAGTACAGGAACCAGATCGGAAAAGCGTTCTCTTCAGAATATGCGAAACTTTCGTTGAAATGATTTGAACATGGTTATTTCTGGGTCAAACTTAGTCATCTTCAGGACGGACAGTCTGAAATTCTTGTTTTGAAGTGTACATTTAATGAAGTTCTGATCTACAGTGTTGTGCACTGTATAGAGCCATATAGGGGGCTCACACAAAGTTAAATAATTACCTTTTTCACTCCAACGCTGAAATGACTTAGGTGAATGCTGCGTAACTGGTAGTTCTTACGAAAACAGAGCTGAGATGTTTATCTTTTAACTGCCGTGTGAACTTAAGAGATTGGATGAAGGGTTCTCGAGTTAGGAAGGAATGAATAGATTAAAATAAAGGCATAATTTTACCGCGATACGGAAAATCGGCAATAGAAAACGGATTTAACAATTTCGAGAATCTGTCCAAAAATAGCCTAAAGTCAAACTGAATTGGACGTTAATCAACAAAAAATAAATGATATTTTATTTCCATGAAAAATTCCTTACTCGGATCAGTAAATTAAGCGAAATAAAGACATATTTTGACCACCTACCGCGATCCGCAACACTTCACTTAAAATCAGAGCTAAGCACACAGGTTGAAGCATACCTCGTTTTGTTACGCATGCAGACGTTATTTCATAACAGATCGGTCATCGAAGGCATCGCATGCTCCATTCAATTCTGTCGCGATGTTGTTTGTAACGGTAATATGTACATCAATGTACAGTAATGTACAGAAGCTTCGCGGGCGCCTGTAAAACTAGACGTCGCTAAAAGGTCACGTAATCAAAGGCAATGTCACTCTTGATGAAACCCTATTTTCTAAATCTACATTTTATGTGAAAAAGCGTTAAGAATTATAAGAAAATGTCAGCATAGCAGTTCATGATATATTGCAATGTGATATTTCCGTTGAATTATTATAAACTGTTTTTGTTTCGTGTTGATATGCATTGAAGAACCTGTCTTATCAATACACAGCTCTCTTTATAATTCTTAGTACTGGATCGGCAACACTGGCAACGATCCAGATTTTCAATAAACTTTTCAGTGCATGCAAAGCATGTAGGCATGTTGTGTACCACGTGTACTGACTCCTGTACGCTGGTAAAAATGTGCTCTTTTTTACAAAACGAAAAAAAAAACGAAAACTGAAAATTTAAAAAAACGGAATTTACAGTTACCAAACGGGAAATTATGTCTTTAGAATAAAACATGGAAATTTGTTGATGTTACACCGTAATTTAGCTCAAAATGCCTTTTTTAGAAATTAAAAGTGACGGAGGATAACTTGAAGTAAGCAGAAAAATATTTATATATAAACAGGAAGACACAACTTTGTCTTTTTCAATGCGGTGTGGAACCTAGTTTGTAGCATGCTGTGAAGTATCGCGAAACATTTGGGATTTGGTAACAAACGTGTTATTTAGCCTCTTTTATGGTGAATTTCAGGTCAAAGTGCACTTCCGGAGCGCAAGTTTCAAAAAGGTTCCAATATGATTGTAATTTCGAAGCAATTTGAAGCTTGTGCTTTCTCAGTACTTTTAGGAGGCGTGAAATAGTGTTTATCAACCATTTTAAAGCAACAAACAACAGTATGTACAGCCTTTTCTCCAGTCGTAGAAACATCCCGCGCAAATAGGCCCTGATTAAACCGTTTTCTGGACATACTGAACTATAGTCCGACGGTACCCGCCACAGCTCGACAAACGATGAGCATTGGTCGCTATTGATTCTTCACATGAGGGTTAGGGGGGAAGTTTCGTCAAGACCTCAAGAGGTGGATCGCTCCCCCTCTGGAAAAAAAAAATTCTTCCTACCCTTGCCTCTCTCAAACAGCCACAAACACCTCCTCCCCCGGCCCCACTTCACTCAGTGTTGTAGCGACGACTGGCACATCCGAGCCAGAGGGTGTCGAGAACGAGACCAGGAGCACGACTTGAGACCGAGGATCGAGGACCTGCAGTCCGAGACGGATGTATAAGTGTATAGGCAACAATTCAAAGTCCGAGCTGTAGTGTAGGCCATTCGTAGTTTCTATGATCTACAAAACCAAGTCGACACTATGCTCCGATCTTCTCCTCAATTCGGACAAGGAACAGGTCTAACACTAGCAGAAATAGGGGGTTGGTGCCATGGTGAGCAGGTACAGTATCCGGCCCATCCCCATCATCCCCTCCCCAGTTTGCCAAATTTGTCGGTGAATTTGCAGCCATGAACCAAAATATACAACCCTCAATCCACATGGTTTTTTTTATTATTTATTAAACGTCTAAATAAGATTGAGAAGACCCCGCCAGGATCAGATGGACCCTTATGTCTTTCATCATTACTGAATATGGTACCGATACACAGTAACATTTGCCTATTGTGACTGCATGAATCAGCCCCCGCCCACCTCTTCACTTGGTATACCTCTCTTCTCCTGGCCTGGGAGAATTCTTCTCTGCATCTTCCATGCAAGCATCCGAATACTACGGGCTTCCTCAACCAGGAAATTAGGGATCATATCTGTCCGTCTCGGTATTCCATTGTTGCTTAGGTCGTAGCCCCCACCACTCCAGGCAAACCCGCTTCTTTCCTTAGGTGGGCCAGGTGGGGCGTATGTGTTCTCCATCCATTAGCCCATCCCTAAATTGAAAAAATCATACCGATAACTTGACCCCTTCAAATGCGTTACCATTAGCTTTTGTCTTATGATTGTATGACCAATTTCATATAACATGGCTCACGTAGTCAGGTGAAGTTCTGCAAGCTGTGATAAAAAACAATGCACAAAATGAAATTTCAGTTGTCGAGGCCCAGGATTTCTTACTTGTGGATCTTTTCACAAATTACAGTACAGTTTAAGGTGGAAATTTTCAAACTAATCAACAGCTTAGCAAATACCCCCCGGGAAAAACAATGGCACACTGGGTCTAGCCTAGGCTAGTACTAGTACTCCGTAGGCATGAATTGCTATAAAGTCTTACAAATACTTTATTGATAACATTACAGCAGCATAGCTACTTATGACAAATGGGTGCCAATAATGCATCCAAGTGATACATGTAAATAAGCATACTGAGAGAGAAACAATTTCCTCATTCAGAGACTGTTGCAGTCAATGGTCAGATCAACTTTTCGAAATGGTACCAATGTCAGAAGGTCCAACCCTCGAAAATCCAGACAAACATGTTCAAGGTTCATAATGATAATTGATAGTCGTTTAGGCTACTGCAGTCACTAGCATAATTTAAGGACCTATACTACCCCCTCCGCCCCACTAAATTAGTGATTGAAATCACTAAATATTAACCTCTCCATCCTTCTACGATCACAGTATCACAGTAAACTCTCTGCTGGAGAGTTTGTATTTTGGAAGCCATATGGGTAACAGGGTTCCCATGTTTACAGGCCCGGGTTTCTTTATCATTCATGTTTATCATGGTCAGGGTTCAATACATTAGGGGTTGGTTAAAAATTAGGTTTGAAAACAAGGCTTAACAATATGGCTTTGAAAATCTTGGGAGCCACAGGATACTGTTTGAACAGACACATAACAATTATTTGAAAAAGTTGGATGGCTGATGCCTATATATCCATGTCAAATAACGGCATTCTTGAAGTGAAGCGCAGCAACCGAATGACCAGTACCAGCTCGTTGCCACTGTACAGGGCCTTAGCCAGGAATATTTCGAAAATAGGGTGTCTCACTTTGTGAATGATGAGAATCACTATAGCACAAATGCACTGGCAAATCGCGGGCGCCAGTGCGGAGCGCGGATCGAGACAGAAAGACGGCAGTTTAATGAAGCAAAAACGCAACTTGGAATGTCTTTATGCCCACGCCACGTCAAAATGCACTATGTCAATGCTGAATGAGGAAATGTTGACCCCCCCCCCCCCCAAAAGAACAACCATTTTTTTTTTTTTTTTGGTGGCTTGTCTCAAGGCCGTCTCACGGAAAATCGGCCGTCCCAATCAGTGTCCTGGCCGTCGCAATGACGGTGAGACGCCATTGGCTAAGGCCCTGCTACTGTACTGTGACTATGTTTGGAGGATGCCAACTGGTTGAAGTAGCAACCAATTATGGTCCCTGGGCCAAGTTGTCACAACTGTTTCCCACTTTGACCAAAGTTAAAGGCACGACTCCAAGTGCTAGTTCATAATAAAAACTCAAACATGAATTGCAAGATGTTTTTTGGTCTCGGAAGCGAGACCGGAAGAAGAGAAAAGAATTTCGAGACCAGAAGGGTTCGAGGCCGAGGATCGAACCGAGACCAGCGAAAAACGGGTCTCGAGACCGAGGACGGGTCCAGAGACACTACACAGCACTCATACCAACTGATATCTCCTCCTTTGTATGTAAGATACTTGGAAAGACGACGATGCAACATGACCCTCCCCCTACCCTCACTGGTCAGGCTATTATTGTATATGGGGAGGGCATTATGAATTCGAACTGAAAATAATGGCTGCGTAGGGTCGCCAGGCATGGCGGCAATATAGGGCCGAGAAGCTCAATCAGACGGCCAATGTCTCCCATGATACGTCACTAACCAATACATTCTTCAAAAAATCCCTGATTTTACCACTAAAATTCCACTTTTTCCGCCAAACTTCCCCCGATAGCGTTGGCGTTCCATACTTCTTGCAGACAGAATTGCGCAAAGTTATCACTGCATTGCGCATATTATCGCACTCGAAAATTTATTACGAATGGAAGTTAAAATATTTTCAACTTGAGGCCGATAAATTATTGTATCGATTGCCAAAAGTTGTGGAAACACCGTATTGAGATTATAGTTTTCAACCCGAAGGCCGAGAAATTCATCATACCTTCGTTATCGGATTGTAGCACACAAGTGTGAACAGCCTTAAGTGATTGACTCATGGTAATCCGAGTATATACACCAGAGGGGATGAGTGTGCCATTGATCCAACTTCCCAAATGCGAGTATTGAGATCGATCACACACCATGCTAGCAACCGACTGATATCGCGATCTTGACAGGAAAACTCAAAGGAACTCTATTGGTTGATCCAGATAGCATCATTTTTTGTGGAAAAATAGGAAATTTGGTCAGACGTGTTATGATGTTGCCCATATGAGCTGGTATTACAGGTATTGTCCCAGTTACCTTGTGTCTGGCCATAGATGTCAGAAAAAGAGTGAAGAATCAACGAGCCTTTTGGCTTATGGTTAGTAGGGCACTAGGACGGCATTAGGGGGGGCTAAATATTTGGTAGGGGGCACCCAGGTCACAATCTGAGCGAAGCGCCATTATCAGTTGGCGCGTAGCGTTACCACAGTTTTTTACAAAAAAAATGGAGGAATGTTAATGTTGAAATTGCCCCAAACTCAACAAGTTCCCTGAAATACTTTCCGTGGATATGTTCAGTAAAGCATACCAATGACGACACCACTGCATAATGTGCCTAGATTTTCAAATTTGAGGGAAAAAAATAGTGGAGGGAAGGTAATCTTCAGTGAGCTTTTTCTCTACTTGAATCAATATGAATCGCATAGTTAATTAGTATCTTGTAATTTTGGCATTTCCAGGCAGCCGTCGATGCAGTTGGTGCAATATAGCGATCCTGAACATCGTCTGCATTGGGAAATATTCTGCGTTTCACCTGCAATGCATGGTCTTAGCAACTTCGGGAATTTTGGCTCTTTCAGATGGTCCGTTGATGAAATAGGTGATGCAATATGGAGACCAGAACTAGGGATGGCAGAAGGAAAACCTTGCTAAGGAAGGGGGGGGGGTTGCAAAGTTGGAATCTGCTCGCATCATGGATTATATTGATACCCTAAATTTTAGGCAGTTCCATCTTTGTCAAGTTATGACTTATTATGAGGACAACGCGGACAGAAACAGAAACCGTATTCAGGCCGATTTGTGAATTTGTTCACAAATGGGGGAAGCACGCCACCCCCAGGGTGACCCCGGCCCCTTCCAATGCTCGGAGGCTTGACATTCAGATGACTAGGAGCACATCTAATAACTATTTTTGTATTGCCCTAGAAGCGGTCTAGGGAAGGACTTGCGACACTTTGGCGTGTGTGTATGTTTGTGTTTGTCACACATTCCTTGTTAGAGGATTTATTGAAGTGGAAGATGGAATAGATGAATTTGATTAAATTTTCTATGTGGTGGTGTATCAGGGTTGGGTGAACACGATTGGTTAGCTTTTGGGCTTGAAAAGTACAATTAGGTGGCGTTCAGCCCATATTTATGCCAATTTATTGTTTTAAGCTCGGTTTAGCAAGATGACGAACGAACCATAGGTGGCTTGGTGAGTTGGTGGGCACATAAGTACATGATAATGATATAAGGTAGATGACTAATTGAATTTCAGCTTTAAACATGCATCATCATTTAAATTTTATGGAATGTGGAATAGGTCTATCCCCCGAACCTTTTTAACAAAATATTTGGGCATGGAGTAATTTATTGTGACTAATTTGCAATTAAATTTACACAACAAATATCAGAGTTTGTTGGATTTTTCACTCGCCTGAACAAAGTTCAGGAACAGATTTAACTCCGTGTACACCAATAATTTTAATTTGAAAGTGGAGTCTGTGATATCTAAATCAGCTTTTTTATCAGTCTTTTAAGGGGTTATTTTCTTCAATTTACAGGTAGTTGGCGAATAACGTTCCGAGCCCCACGAGGTCTCATCCACTGTTTTAGATGTAGCCATTCTACTGAGGTCTCCGGTGCTCGCTCGAGCTCTCTGGGAATGTCCTGCAGAATCTTTGTAGAGACGGCAGAAGAAATGCTGCTGAAGAAGGGTATACACCATTCTATTATCTAAACATTTATATACTCCTAATCCAATATGGAAATACTAGACACAGGCTATTAGAAGCGATGTTTGAGTGTAGCCAATCATTCTCAGTTTTCCAGTTCATAATACAGGTTAGCTAGCTGTTGCGGTCATTGTGAACTGCCATGGCAGCCGAAGTGTCTGTCCGTAGTGGCCCATAATGTTACACTTCATTGTGTGATTTGTGTCCCCAGGGTCCATTAACAACGTCCTCACAGGGGCGGTATTGAGACAATCGAGGAAACATTTATTGCCTGACAGCTCTGGGACAGCTCCTCAGGCCTTTTTCAATGGACTTTGAGCTCAAGTCTGCCAGATTATATCGTCAGAGCTCTACCGACTGAGCTAATCTGCCTCATGTCAGCTACTCTTCATTTCAGGGAACACGCTTAGACTCCATTCTGTATATCGAATACTAACTGTTCGAAGGAGATTAGCTTAAGCAATGGGTTTTGATTTGTAGACCACTGTGATACAATTTGTATCATGCTGACGCCGCCTGATGAATGCTTATAACTTATGAAAGGCCATGGTGTTCATTTTTGTTTTGATTTTAGGTTTGTGCATTATTGGTACAGTGGTAGTCATTAATATGCACTTCATTACGTTTGACATATTTTAAGGCATGCAGGAAGCTTTGCACAAACTTTATGGTAAAAATGTGTACTTTTTGTAAGGTTTTAAACACATTTTTAGCTCAAACCAGCTATGTGGGTTGAGCTATTGGAATCTGCATGTCACTCTATCTATCTATCTATCTACTCGACTTACCTACCTACATACCTACCTACCTACTACCCACCCCCACCCACCCACCCACCCACCCACGTTGTTAACAATTGCCTTTTGGCCCCCAAACAGTCATTCTGTGATGGATTTGGACCAAAATTGGACACATATTTAGGACCCATGCGACATGTTTGACTTGGGAAGGTCAAGGTAAAGGTCATTAAGGGGCAGTCCAGCAATTATGTGTAAAATTTCAAAATGTATCTCATACAAAATTTTGCACAGTGCTGTGTTCGGTCATAATGAGCGTCTAACAGACCGTACCTCGGGTGTTCAGGATTTTTGCGTCCAAGGTCCCCACTTGAGCCCGAGGGACCATGTTAGGAAATTTCACACAAGAATACTGAAAGGCATCTCCTCCCCACAAGATTCAATTGATTGTCTTCAGAGTTACATGTAATGGTTCCTGGGGTATGAGCTTCAGCACCATTGGTGCTCTAGTTCAGCTTGTTCATTGCATTGTGAGGTCTCTAGTCACACATTAACATATCACAGTAACGGAAGCCATGAGTTCCTTATCGGTAATGAGCCTTTTGGCGCAATTAAAACAAAGCACCGTGGAATCAAAAAACAGAACAACCAAACTACGGGAGCCGGAATCCACGAATTGTTGATCAACTCAGTTTTCGTTCAATCCTCAGTCTCGGACATATTTTGTCTTCTGGTACAGTGACCTCGCCTGATGAACTTGCAAGAAAGTCCAAAGACACCAGAGGAGGACAGGTATAAGTTGGTCTCTTTTATTTGGGAACCCCCCTTTTCTGGGATCCCGGGGGAGAGTGGTGACACGGGGGAGTGGTTGTGAAAGCAGCGATTTGTGCCCACACTTCTGGTATGACTAAAGTGTGACTGTGTCTGATGTCTTGCTTGTGGACGTGTTAACTAGCTCAATCACTCAGACGTGGGTGGACTTAGCTTCAACTTTGTAAGCATTTTTTTTATGATTCATCGGTTGGGGGTGCCTGTCGAAGGTCATCTGAGTCATTATGGTCAAGTTGAAATCTTTGATCAACGATGCCAGTTATTAGGGTGTGGTTAGCACAATGTAGTGTTGGCTTACCATCGGGAGGTAAGGGTGGAGCCCAGTTGGTCGTAACAATGACTTTGAAAATGGTACTGTTGCCTCTTGGATGGGACTCAGCAGGGAGGACCGGAGCAGGTTCAAACGAGTGCTGGGCAATTGGCATGTTGCCATCTGCTTGCGCATTACCTCACCCCACATCCAGGGTTTCGAACTAAAGAAGCTTATCTATTCTGCGTGCCTATCTATCCAGTGTGTCAATTAACAATTGCCTTTTTTGGCCCCCAAACAGTCATTTTGTGAATGGATGTTGACGCAAACTTGGACACAATGTTTTATTGACCTGTCCATGTCTGACCTTGTGAAGGGCAGTCAAAGGTCATTAAGGGCAGTTCCTAGGCTATTAAATGTGTAGAATGTCAAAATGTATCTCCTCCCACAAGTCTTCAATTTTATTTGAAGTTACGATTCTTTGGTAGAGGGCCATTGGAGGTGTTCGGAAAATTTTGAGCCCTCGGCCCAATATATGAAAACTCTCGAAATCTTGTATCTCCTACAAATTCTGTTGCACAGTGCTGATGTTCAGTTCCATAATGATGGTGTAATTGCTGTAACCTTCAGGGTGTTCAGGGAGCCGGACCCAAGGCCCCAGTGTCACGGTGGCCCGGCACCCATTGGGTTGATAGTTATTGACTGCTAGACATCTTTGGTCCATGCTGGTCAAAAGTCCGTAAAGGGGCACATAGCCATTGTTTGAATCTGCCTCTTTGGCCTAATTGATCTTGACATTTTGGTCAGGCATAATTGTAACTTTTCGTCTTGGTACATTTGTGCGGTTTTGAGCTACAAGCAACATTAGTGCTCTAGTTATAGAAGACGGTTTTTGAAGATAGGGTCAATCAAAGACCATCTATTGCTGTCACAGGATAAAACAGCCCCACCTGGACTGCCATATATAATAATAACATGGCTGTTTTAGTGATAAAAAGCTCCTGCCCTCGATAATCCCTTTTTGTCAATGATCTTCTTGAAGGCCAGTATTTGAGTGCTGTCACTGCTTCTACTGTGTTAGCTCAGTTTCAATTTTTCCAAAACACTCTTAAAAATTAGATTTTTTCCTGACTTCTAATCTTGTAAATCGTGGCTTACTTCTTTTTTTTTTTTTTCCTCTCATACAAGTTCCCGTTTCCCACATTGAAGTTTTTGGTCTGGTTTGCAATCTATTTCCCCTTTGAACATATTGTAGACGGTTATCGAATCTTGTCGGGTATGCCGTTCTTGTAATGTTGTTAATGCGTTCCGCAAGCCTTCTGTGATAACTATGGTGCTTGTATCAGCAAGAGTTCATACTCTTAGTTGATATACTTTTTGTCAACATTGAATTAAAGTAATTGAAGTAGAGCCAAGCAGATCAGTTGAAAATTATGTGAATCAGATAGTCTGTAGAAAAAAAATTGAAAGACAAAATGTGTATGCAACCCCCCCCCCCTCGTATGCCAAACCCCCCCCCCCCCTCACGATTTTTCAGAGAGACGACCAAGACCTACCCATGCCGATGACATAGGGACCACATATTCAGATTGATAGCTGGAATAACGGCGGTTCCCCTGTCCAATTTTGTAGATGAGCAGTGGATCAAATTTGTGCGTTTTTTTATGTTTGACCCAGCTTTTTGCAAAGATGGTTCCCCCACACAGGACACACAACTATGAACTCTGATCTATTAACTGTCTGTAGCACCACATCACAAACAAAGAAGCAACACCCGACTGAAATAGTTTTAAATAGAATCATCAACTATTATGTGATTTTGTTAGCTCAAACCAGCTGGTTGAGCTATTGGAATCTGCATGTCACTTTATCTGTCTGTCTGTCCGTCCTTTGGTACAATCATCCATCCAGTCATCCATCCATCCAGTCATCCATCCATCCAGTCATCCATCCAGTCATCCATCCAGTCATTCTTTGATGTAGACCAAACTTTGACACAAAATTCATGAACCCATGGAACATGTTTGACTTTGTAAAGGTCACGGTCAAGGAAATCAAATGGGAAACATTATGCCATTCTGTGTGAAAATCTTCAAAATGTATCTCCTACAATTCTTCCATACAAAAATACATTAAACAAATTCTTGAACGGGTGTTAAAATGTTCATTGGGTGGTGCTCTTTTCAGCTACTTTATAGATTTTGGATGCAACGTCATAAAGTCCTTAGAATTAATTCTTAATATTTTATGAAAGAAGCATTAAAGAGTTTATTGACCATTGGGACATCTTTGACCATGTCATGGTAAAGGTCCCATTGAACTGGCACAATAGGCACAATCGTCCATTGTGTGAAATTGGCTTCTTTTCTCTCAATTGGTAATTTTTTGATGGATGCTGACCAAACTTAGTACAATGTTTATATTGCCTATAAGACCATCTTTAGCCCAGATTGCAAGCCAGGTCAAAGGTCATTACAGGGGCACAATGGGCCATTGTTTTGAAACTGCGTTTCTAGCCTGATGATCTTGAACATTTAACACAAGATTGTACATTTGTCTTGAAACATTTGTGCAGCACCATTGGTGCTCTAGTTCATATTATTTGACACAGAATGTGTGATAATGCTTCCTGGCCATAGAGTAGCAATGATGTGCTTCGTGCTCTGATTTTCAATTTAGTCTCTTTTTTTTGTTGACAGTAAGGTTGGCATTCTTGATGGGTCCAGGGTGGCAGGAAGCACAAACGGAAACGCAAGAAGGATTACCGCAGTAGCTCATCAGACCCACAGCGGATCAGAGAAGGGGAAACGTAAGGTGCTATTGGGCAACCCATTCAGGCAACAAATTTGGATGGCATGTATTTAGAAATGAATAGGTGCCGTGAAGCCAGTGATAATTGAAATTGGATGGCAATCACAACGGTTGTAGAAGAAAATTCACCCCCATTGTGCGACCTTGCTATGTGTTGATGGATTAATAGTTCACTGGGCTCCCATGTTCTGTTGACCACAAACTTCTCGATCATCATGCTGATTGATTAGTTTACTGGGTGTAAAACTGCGCTGTGTTAACCCATGGAGACAATTGTGTGTTGTAGCATTTAAACTGTAGGTTGTCTTGATTGACTTGTGGAAATGAAGGAAAATCTCTCGCCAGGGACATCATTGGATTTTCTTGAAATTGTACTATAATTGTCCTTGGGTGGTGAGTCTGACAGCTTGTTGCAAATTTTGGATGCAATGTTATTAAGGGTTTTGAAACCGAACATTCTTGAAAGAGATATTATGGCCTCCCACACAGGCATCTTTGGTGGTTATTAATCAAACTTTTGACCCATACAGTGTTTTATTGACCCTAGACAGTGTTGACCATGTGATGTGATGTGTAAATTTTCCAAACTGTATCTTCTCTTATAAAATGCATTTGATTATTTGAAACAATGTCATAATGTTTCTTGGGCAGTATTCTTTCAGCTTGTTTGCAGATTTTGGATGCGGCATCGTACAATACCATTAGAGTTTAAAACAGTAACATTTGGTGAAAAGAAGTATTATGGGCCCCATACAGTCATTCTTCAATGGTTGTCAACTTGGACACAGTAATCATTGACCCCTGGGACAACTTTGACCTCGTGAAGGTTGGGTATCCTTCGATGGATGTTAAGTTACAATGTTCAATGACTGCGGGGAAATCTTAACCCTGATAGTAAGGTTGAAGTTATTGTGTGAAACACTCCGATTGTATCCATGTCGTTGATGGATGTTAGCCAAACACGAGTTCAATGTTCATTGACTGCTGAGGCATTCCTTGACTTTGTGTAACTCACAGGTCATCATAGGGGCACAATAGGCCATTGTATGAAATTGTCTTTTCCACCCCCAGTTCTCCGAGGGATGTTAAGTAACAATGTATATTGACTGCCAGGACATAACCATGCTTTGTGAAACTCACAAGTCTTATAGGGGCACAATAGCCAAATATAACATTTTATCATGGATACATACTCATGGGCTATTCAAAATATTTACCATGCAACTTTAACTGAACAAAGCCTTCTCACCTTGATTTCCCCACTGACGGTAATATTGCCTCCCGACATCAAACTTTCATCAAGATTTTGCAATAGATATTGCTCAATTTGTGATGTAATACTATGCTGAAACAGGATTACTGTAATAGCATTCGCCTAAGATTTTCCTTTTTCTGAGGGTGTCATGCCTCATAATATTGCTTCCACTCCTGAAAAATTGCCTGGATGGGGCTTAAGCCGCGTTTCCGTTCACGCGGGCGGGCGGGCTTCTAAAATCGCTCATCGTTATTTTCAATGGAGCCGTTTCCATGCACGCGGGCGGGTGAGGCGTGCGGGCGGGCGGGCATTTTCTCGAATCGGTCATGTAGCAATTTTTTCGCCCGCCCGCGTGTCCGCGGTGGGTAAGTTCACAATCAATTCCCAGGGATTACCCTGCGATCTCTTCCCGGCTTAAAGCCGGATAATGAAGAGTAGAGGACAATTTTAGGTTCGAATAATGTTCCAAACAACATTCAAACTGTTTCAACACTAGGGATGAGAATTTATACAGATTGTGTTTATATTCAAAGGCCAGACACCTATTTGAACACATATTTACTGTTTTTTGAAACCGAGATATGGCACTATATGCCCATTAAATCTCCAAAACTGTCAATTGTGAAGTTTTAATGGTGGGCCGTGATCGTTGACATTCAGAACAATGGTTTTCAGAAAATAAACACCAGTGTTTAGGTTTAAACACTAGTATGCATCCGGTGTTTGACAACAACGACAACGACAACAACGACAACGACGACAACAACAACGAGGACAACGACAACAACGACAACGACGACAACAACAACGAGGACAACGACAACAACGACGACAACGACAACAATGACAATGACAACAACAACAATAACAATAATAGCAATAATAACAATAACAATATTAATAATAGTAGCTTACATCGGTTCTTATATAGCGCATATACACACTAAAAGTGAGAAGAAGAGGTGCGTGACTCGAGAAAACGCCCGCCCGCGGGCATGGAAAACGAGTCTTCCAAAAACACCCGCCCGCCCGTCCGCGTGCATGGAAACGCAAGCTTTTATGGGGAGGATGAGATCCAGAGGGATATAGCTTTTCGAAGAGGCTTGTTATGATTATAACAATGAGCTGAAACATCATGCCCTTAGTTGTATAGTTGTCAGTAGTAACAATGTTAGCAACAGTAGCAACTTTCAGCAACTTCGAAGAATTTCAGGTTTTCCAAGAGAACTCCCCCCGGGTAACAGAACATGTTTTCTCACTTTGCTTGGTATAAACTTGGAGCCTTCTTTGAATATATTTCAAGCAACCTGGAAGACACTTGCTATGATTATAACAGTGAGCTGAAACATCCTGCTCTGTTGTATAGTGTCATGGCACTGTAGCACAGTAGCAACTTCGAACAACCTTGAAGAATTTTAAGGTTGTCAACAACTGAATTGTGAACAAAAGCTGCAAAACAAAAGCTATAGGCTTTGGTGTATGACTGTATGTATAATGTACCTGCGTACACACATGGTATCAGACGGAGCAGAGTTTATCACTGCTCATGGTCCTAAAAAACCATGAAGACTGTGCAACAACAAAGCCCAGCACCAGACTAAAACAAATCGATTGCATATATCTTTGTATGCAATGCATGTATCAAACGAGACAGGGGATCATTGTATCATATTCCTAAACAGAACACTATCAACGACAAAGCCCAGCACCTGACAGAAACAAGATTTATTGCATAACATTGACACACTGTGATGACAACAGCCAACCCTCCAAAAATGAATGTTGACTTGCCCATTTAGGATTGCACCTACTCTCTCAGTTTGTGCATGGTGGTTTTAAGAGAGGTCAAAGGTAAAGTATCACAGTGAAGGGGTCATTAACCCATATTTCCTCATCTGTTTGCTTTCTCAGAATCCTTCTCATGAAGTTGTTTGACAGACAAGTTGATCTTGCTCAGTTCATGTCGTCCTCTCCTGCATATGAGGATTCAGACCCGGTGTGTCTATGATGTATTAATAAAACAGACCAGCCCCCAGAAGAGATCTCGAATGAGGACGCCATCCCCGGAACCACCCATTGGAGATGGGAACCCAGACCAGGTAATTGAGACATTTCCTGTGGCAAGTTTGTCCACTTGGTCTATCTCTGAATTTCTTGCATAAGGACCTTCAGCTATGATGTGAGTAATGGTTTCACTAGGAGATATGTCAGCTTGGATAAACTACGCCGAGTATCTATATCCCTGCTACACTGCAAGTGTTCTGAAATATGTTTTTGGGCTGTATCCGCCGTCACCGTCATTTCCGCCGATGCTGGCATTTCCGCTGCCGTCACCGGAACTTGTGACAGATGTCCGTCCAAGTAAAATCTTGGAAGAGTTCCAAAGTGGGCATTAATGCATGTCTGCCGGGCTCTCTATTATGCAGGTTTTCAGGCAAAAATACAGAGTTAGTCCAATCAACATGAAAACTCGGTGGGTGGGGACAAAAAAGTGTCCTAAAAAGTTGGGGTCACTGGAGGTCAAATTTGCATTATTTATGCATTTTTTCTTAACTTCGTAGTATTTAAACAAAACTTGGAGAATTGGACTACAGTTGGTCCTTGACAAACAGAAGTATGGCATTTTCAAGTCACTTGAGGTCACTGACATGATTTTGTGCTTTCTCTAAACAAGGTCCACAAAGGTCATTTTCTGCGGGGATGTACACATCGGCGGTTTACCTGCCTGCACATGTCCAGTTACGGCTTAATGCTGATTGGTCTCTCAGAGGGGTGATAGTCTCTGGTAAAAAATGTGCGTTTGTGTGATGGTCCTGTCCAGGTTCAATAATTCTCTTTGTTCTCAACAAAAGCTTTCTGCAGAGTTTATGACTTTGGTGTTTTTAAGGAGAAGAGATAAAGTGAGATATATCACCAGCAGCGTTCGAGTTAGCTCCGAAAACACTTGTGTAGCGTTTTGGGGAGGAATTTTAGAAAACCTGTATTCTGTCTGTAGTTTTGTGTACAAACTGACTGCCTAAAATGCCTTCCGAAGTGGGTAGCGAATCGTTGCTCATTTGAGGAGCATTTCACGATGCTACACCAGCTATTTTGGACGCGATCCCAGTTGCCATACATCCCCAGGATTTTTATACACTATGCCTGCCTGAATTGGTTCACTCACATTTATCACAAATTCAATGACTGCGTGTATACAAGCCAGTTCACCTGTGTCGGACCTTTGAAATATTGAAATGCTACCTCTAGATAACTTAAGGTTTTTATTATGATATAATCTTCTAATCTGATCAGATACCAGACCACCACTTCCAGAACTCTCTCACTTAGGGTTGCACGGTATACCGGTATTGTTATTAGTACCAGTACTCGCAGTACTAACAGTCAACTGCACAGTTACTATTACCAATACTGGCTAAAAGTACCAGTACTGGCTACAAAACCTTGTTAGTAGTGAAAATTACCAAAATCAAGTGCTGTCATACTTGTATTTTTGCTGATCCCAGCCGCCGCGTACATCTCAGCTTCATTCATAACTGTTGAAAATAATAAAACTACACACCATGCGTTGCCTGCTGTGTGTACTTGCATTATTCGCTGATCCCAGCCGCCACTCACATTGCAGCTTTATCGACTGTAAACTATTGAATTAATAATAATACAGCTGCATGCAAAGCTACATGTTGCTAGCTCACTCATCCAATGCTGTGCACTACTTGTATATATATAGCCCTGCAACACATGCTCAGCACCTATTGTTCACTAGCAATAGCATTCAGTGTACTCCTAGTTCCCACCGATAATGTACAGTGCACTATACAACAATACCAATTTGGCCACTCCTATTGACCTTGTGCAGACCGAGGACTACAGACTTTTTTACCACCCACAGTTGATGTCAATGGGAATTTTACATTGACTGTGTGAATTACGGACTGGAATTTATATCGATCGTCGATCCGCGATACGGAATGAATGAACGTGATTATTCAGGTAATTACACGCAAAGGTTTAGCATTGCTGTTTGCCATACATACGTTGTCATTGCATTGTGTGCCTGAAACTTGACAGAGTTGACTGCTGCGATAATGCGATTGTAACAACTGCGCTTATTACTTTTTAACTTTTAACTACTGCCACCGATACCGGTGCCATGGCATGAGTACTGGTTCCAAAAACATTGGTACCATGCAACCCTACTCCCACTAGTATGGGTACTGGTTATCTTGGAGGTACTGTTTGCACAATGAAACTCATGCAATCACTGTGTGATTACCATCTGTTCCACATTGTATCACTTTATGGGAGTTTTGACTTTCAGTGTGCATCTCATTTCTTGTTCTCAAATCCTAGTTATTTAAGTTTTCAGATAAATGTATTTCCTGGATTCTAATGTGAATTTCTTTCTCTTTTATCTCCTAATAGTCTGATCCAGCTCTGAGGGACATCTATCATCTCCCACCGCCCTCCATTTCAGCTGAAGCATTGAGAGCAAAGAATCACAGAGACCCACGGATACCATCACCAGAACCACAGCCTCAGGAATCATTGAATATACATGCAGTGAGTACAATGGTTGCTGTGATACGCCTGAGTGTTTCCCCACGGATGTGGAAATGGGAATACAAGAAGCTTCTTGTCTGAAAATTTTTGCAGGAGTTCTTGCTTATAGAGTATAGCCCACCCAAAATCATTAGAATTGGGGCTATAAGTGCCAAACTTGGCGATAGTGCTGCATGGTACAAGAGGGTGGTGTACTTCATGTAGGCTACACTACTCAGACAATTGTAGTATTTCGCAAGGAATCATTGGAATTAGGGCTATAAGTTTTGTAACAATAATACATGATGAGTGCACATAGAAAACAACTGGTAAACTCAACAAGATGATTTGTCCACAGGCTGAGTTGGGGCTAATTACAAACACAAATTAGACGACTTGAATAATTAATTAAATTTATGATGGAAACCTAATCGGTTCATCCACCTAATATCCTGTACCTATGGGTCAAATCACATCACCATAGTTGCTCCGATTTGTACTTAATACTGCTATTGAGTTAAAACAATGAAATAGGCTAATTACCCTAATCACATGTATTGAAAGTCGTACACTTTATTTTCACTAACCGACCGCTCTTCTATACTTATTAGTATAGAAGTAGAGAGTAGAATTTGTAGTAGAGTTTAGAAGTATACCAAATGACAATTCATGTTGCCGAACTTGACATACATGGTGCATGGTGCAAGAGGGTTAATGTACTATATGTAGGCTACACTAGCGACTGGCGGGCCCAAAATATTTCACACAACATTGAATATATTTTCTTCTGATGTCCCTTCTCCCAACAATCCGAATCCCCCTCTCAGTTATGTGTAAGTGCCTATCTTCAGTGTATTTGTGCCTCTCAGTTGCTGACATACAGGTAGATAGATGGGCTTATGGTATACTTAGGAATTTCAGTCCTTGGTTCAAATGGTCAGTGCCTCTTGGTTGACCTACAGCTCTATTGGTGTTCTCTTCTCTCTGTCTGTTGCAGGATATGGATGAAGCACCAAGCAGGGAAGTTTTGCTGGATGGGCATCTAAACAGATGGAGAAGTATCAAAACCAAGTGAGTCAGTCCTCAGTCTAATCAAATCTTAGGTTCTAATATATTATGCCTAGTGTGACTGAGTGAGGCTGTGGTTTGTCCTTTACTTGTCAGCACATATTGACCTGATTAAGTACCATATTCTAATACAAGCTCATGCTCTAATAGAAGCACACATGGGATTTTGCAAGATTTATGATTCTTGTAACCCTTCAAAACACCTTCCAAACTGGTCAACACTAATTGTACACTGACAGTATACTTTTGGTAGGAAGTTACATAGGCTAGAAGGATTATAGGCAAACCTTCGTTGCGAGATGGGGGGTTTCTGCTAGTTTCAGAATCGCTTACAAAATCGTGTTAGCATTTGTACAGCAGTTCATCACTTTTTGACTGATTTCTCTACATGTGGTTGTCCGTAGATGATTGGAAGGTAAATTCAGCACTCCAAGCTAGACCTTCGTAGTATGTGTGTTAATGTAGTATCAGTTAACACAAGTACCAGTCCTGCGAGATGACCATCCTAATGAACGCGCATGTTTCTGAGATTACCTTCGCGCAGTGCGCGTTTATTAGAATGAATACGGTAATTGGATCGGGGTAAATTTCGAGAAGTGTGGTTCAAAATCGGTCATATTTAATTTACCACCCCTATTGGATATTGGCACAGGATAAAGGTTTATGACCTTCATAAATTTCTCAATTTGTGTCTGTTTACATGTAAGGTAGTTATGTCAATATGATGGCCCTCGACTTCTTTAACTCATATCAGGGACACAAGTCAGGGAATTCTGCTTGTATGAAATGCTGCAAACCCTTAGTGTTTCTTGAGAATAAACCATCTTGAATCTTGTTTTGTCATTATAAAAAGTGGGTGTGTCATTGCACAAAATCAGATCAGGCAATCAAAATGGTCTATTTGTGTATTTCTTGTAATGTCATGAAAACAACACCAGCTGCAGTTACAGGATTGATAAAATATTTCTAGCGTCGCTGCCATCAGTATGTAGTTCACCCTCACACAACGAAAGAAACACACACCATTGAGCCCGAGTGGTGAGTCACGTAGGCAACGGTTCAGGAGAGACAGTTTAGTAGCCTACAACTAGCTGAAACTACTAGTGAAATCAAGAGGTCAGATATTGATGTGTGAAAGCACATCTGAACTGAAGATAAACTGGCAAGTAAACTCATGGTTCTCGCGGTCCTGGAAAACCTGGAAAACTCATGGAATTCATCGATGAAAATCCATGCCTGTATAAGTTTTGAAATTCATGAAAAGTTGTGGAGTCATGAAAAAGTCAAGGAGATTTTCATGAATTGGAGTTGTTGCTTTCTCACCGCTGCTTAATGTTGTTGCTTTGGCTCTCTTTTGGATGTTCAGTTGAAAATTCTGTGTGAGGTGTCATAGAGAAGGTCATGGAAAAACTTCATTTGGTCATGAAAAAGTCATGGAGATCGATTGCCCAGAATCTGCAGGAACCCTGTAAACTACTGACATCAACTACATTCTATCAACCAGTGGGTGACAAGTTGATCCTGTTTGATATTGAGAAAAATTTCCATGGCCCAAAAAATACACTCCCCGAGTTTCTTCAACTCTATAAAGGTTGCAAATCAGTTCAAATGACTTCACACAGGATGGTCTACATTCACAAATTTTACCTCAAATCACGTAATCTTCACTTTGGCTGTTTCATTACCCAAGTTTCCCGATGCAATCTGACAGACTTGAAGAATTGTGAAAATTCTGCGAAATACTGGCCCCAGTTATATGACGATGCCCACTTTTGAACCCATCTGGAATTTCACCATGTCGGACATGTGTGCCCGCAAGAACATGACGAACTACGAGGGAGAGGCACAAGCCTTGAAGGCAGTCCCCAATATTTGAAAACTCAACCATTAGTTCACTTCAATGGTGGTGTTTCCATGTGCCCTCATCGTCCGTATTATGCGATGCACATCCTAATATGACCCGAAGGCTACATGCAGTAGTGAATACACATCACGCAACCAGAAGGGGAAATCCTCCTCACTCAGCTATTTAATGGCACACTTTATTGCTATCTAGTGCAAAATCTCCCAGCGGACAAGGTGGATGCTATGATGAAAACAAACATAAAATATTTTCCCCCAAATCGAGATGTGATGAACTACAACAGTACTTAGGTTCACCTGATTATTGCCATTGTACAGGTAGCTTGATTTTTGTTTTCTTCTTTGCGGTGGAATGCTGCATCTGATTACACCATTCGAGGTACTTCGAGCTACATATCCTCAAAGCCATGTATGACAGAATGTGACAACGTATAGCAGAAACATACACACCATGGACGACATAGTAGGAACGCCGCGTAGCAGGAACTTATCAAAGCGACATACGACAGGAGTATGACGACCATGTACAGAAACATATCAAAGCCATGTGCGACAGAGTATGACGACAGCGTAACAGAAACGTATCAAAGCCATGTGCGACAGAGTATGACGACAGCGTAACAGAAACGTATCAAAGCCATGTGCGACAGAGTATGACGACAGCGTAACAGAAACGTATCAAAGCCATGTGCGACAGAGTATGACGACAGCGTAACAGAAACGTATCAAAGCCATGTGAGGGACCAGAGTATGAAGCAGAGCAGCAGAAACGTAATAAGTCATGTACAACAGAGTATGACGACAGTGTAGCAGAAACGTATCACAGCCATGTACAACAGAGAAGGACTGACAACGGATGTGGCATTACTGATCATCAAGCATAGGTCTCACTGGCAGCTGTGGGATGGTCTGTTTTCTTACGAGGTTCCGCCCATCTTCCCTTCCTCATAATATCAGCATAAATTTGATATCAATGTGAAGGCTTCATGGTGGGAAGTCTGTAGTGGCTGTAAAGTCTGTCTGGTCTACAGCAATGTTGTAGTACTCTGTAGCGGAACCCTCAAGCCACCCAATGTGAATGGAGGTATGCACCTTGAAAGTAGCAATATTGAGACAACTACACCATTCAACCTGGAGTGACATTCAACGTTGTTGTCACGCTGTAGGCACCACTGTCACCTCTCTTCAAAATCTCTCTAAAGGAATACCAATTTATCCCAGTCTCCCCTATGTTTTTTTGTATCAATATGAGGGGGTGGTTTTGTTTGGGGGTTAGGGGGTGTGTGGAGGGTGGTTTTGTTGGGGGGTTTTTTAATTATTTGTTTTTTTGGGTGTTGTGGTTGGGTTGTTGTTGTTGTGAGATTTGTATATGTCTTCTTTTTTCATCCCCTTTCTGGATAGACCTGCCATTATACACGCGTAAGTCTTTGATACCATATCATCTTATAGAAAGAAAAAACACTGCAACCATAACCTGGCCCATTAGAGAGCTCTCCGAGGACGGCCATTATCACAAACCTAGGGATAATGTAGCTACAAACATTGTACGTGGGAAAGAAAAATGGACACACCTTGACATTGACGTAGGAGCAAGATCAGGACAGTAAGTTCATTCCATCTAAACACATACAACCTTTTTAACCTGTGTGATTTGTGAACATTTACAGGCTTGCAATGAGTCATTGAAAGTAATGCGAATTGCTCGAACCTGACACTCATTGTCAATTGGGAGAAGTTTACTCCCTAGTGATGAAATGGAAGATGAGCCGAATTTTGTTACATGTATGCAGAGTTACTTGTAGTCGTGTTTGTTGTTGACTGTTTGCCCAAGTCAGTTCTGCCCTGTCTTAAAGAAAAACGAAAAAAAAAAAGTGCTGTAGAGTGAAGCATTGCAGAGTTATATATATGTAGGAGGAAACAAGGTTTTTCAGTTCTTCCCCACGTTAAATTAGGAGGAACGGTTCTCATTGGGGGTGGGGTGGTATGGGCTACATACAAAAGAACTGTCAATACGAGTTGCAATGTGGGTGTTCTGTTCTTCACAGATCTTCCGAGAGCTCGTCAATTTTGGGGTGAAATGTACAACAACCCTTCAGCAATTTGGGTGTTCGTAACGTAACCCCTACCCTCCAAAAACTGATATCAAATAAAGCTTATCCGCACTCTTTGAATGATACAGTTGCCACCTTGTGCGACATAAATGTCACTAATTGTTGTAGCTCTTGCTATGAACTCATGCTAAATGCAACTGAAGACTTGTCCTCACTTGGGGCACATCTTCAATTAATACATTGTCATACTTCAAGTGGTTACTTCAAGTTGTGATGGTAAGGATTCTGATGGTGGTACATTTCCACCCTAGTGAGTTCTTCTACTTAAATAGGTGGAGCAATTTGTACATTTGGGCATTATGTAGGATGGAAAAAGTATGAATGATAATGCATAATTTGGGAATGGATTTTTTATTTTTTTTGATTGTAATAAACCATATTAACTCTTCATTTCAACGTGTTTGCCTCTTATTGACATGGGATGAGCATGGCTTTGGTTTGCCCCATGTGTGAATTATAACTTTTGGTGTTTCCAATATTTTCTTCTCTCTGTATGTAGTCTTGCTACTCTCTGTTATCTTGGTATGACCTACCTGTGAGGTACAGATTCCTACTTAGTTAGGGTTCTATTGTTCTCTACCTCATATTGCTGCATTCTTGGTGTAGCACTGTGCTAGTGAGGAGTGTGTCCCTAGTAAGCTTCTACAACCCTGAACATTCGATAAAGAAGCTTCTACGCATATCACAATACAATGTGATCAGGATTCACATATGGCGAAGTGAACAATGTGGAATGTCCAAGCTCCAAATCGGCAATATGTTTCCGACAAATTTAGCAGGGATTGTTTGTAATCATGCGGTACCTTGAAAATTGTCATATTTTCTTGCAATCGGGGTGTCTTGGCCTGGCAGGGAAGAAGTATGGTGCAGGACAGACTGCAGACAACATTTACATTTATCCAAGTTCATTTTTGAACCAAAAAGAGAATTTCTCACATGGCCTTTGTGCGCTCAATGACCCAATTAGTAATAAAACAATTGTATCGAATGGTGGCCCAACTGTACCCATGTGGAAAAGACATTCCATGAATGATGGGAGAGATAAAGTATTTTATGATTACTACTTACATTTCCATATTCAGAATTTTATGATTTTATCCCACAATGGGTACCCTGTAAATTAAATCATAGTCGTCACTTAGTCGTTTCATAATTGGTGACCCAAATGAAGCATCATGTTGATTAACAGTAGGTAATCTTTATCCCGGGCCCCTGAATGTCAATGGAAGGCTCGATAATAATACATAATGATATTTATAAAGCGCCGCTCCATGAAGATCGTAGCGCTTATAAAGCTCGCAACAACAACAACAGATGAGTCGATGAGTCATTGTGAGGAAAAAATGCAAAAATGCATTCCCCCAATGAAGGGCTCACCCATTAATCCTAAAATTACGAAATCTGGAGTGAAGGGTGCCAATGTCTAGCGCTCAACGCATTTGGACAATGGGGATTCTTACAAAGGCATCTGATCTTCTAGGACTGCTAAAAGCATCCCCAATACTAATAACTACCTTGGTAGCGGCAACTCGATAGACAGGCTTCATTTTTTAGCTCCCACAGCCATTGGTGGGTGAGCTATTGTGATAGGGCACATCTATCATTATTAGTCTGTCAACCAATTGATTCAATTTGCTACTCTGCGTGTTGGTCGATCATGATGACACTGCGTCAAATGATCAACTGAGTGAAGGGGCATTGGGGTGTTCAGAAAGTTGAGGTCAAGGTATTAGGAGTCATGTTGCAAAAAACTGGAAATGCTCTCCTACAGTACAAAGTGGATGTCCATGAAAACTTGGCAGTATTCCTCAAAACGCTTCTTCTCACCAAGATTGAATTGGAGCTCATGAAGTGTTCAGGAGGTTGAGTCAAGGGTCTAGGGGTCAATTGGCCATTGCAAAAAATGCAAAATGCTCCTTTTCCCACAGTTCATCATCGGATGTTCATGAAAACTTGGTCAGTATTATCGTGGGGCATACGGGGGGTTTAGGAAGTTGAGGGCAAAGGTCCATTAGGGGTCAATTTCGGCCATTATGGGAAAACTTGCAAGTGCTTTACAGTTCAAACTGGATGTTTATGCAAACTTGGTACAGTATTATTCGTGGACCAATGGCCATGTGGGGTGTTCAGGGAATTGAGGTCAAAGGTCATCTAGGGGTTCATTTTGAAAACGGATCTGTCCATTCTTCACCAGGTGTGATGAGACAGATTTTTATTACATAAATATAAAGGTGTTGGGACAAAAAACAGTCTATTAGGATCAAGGGAGATGAAATGTCAATACAAAATTCAACGTTCTTTGGAATGACTATCAAAAAACACAGTACTTTTAATAGCATACTATCAGTTATGGCAGGTGAGCTATGTTGCAATGGCACTATTGTTCAAAATTGTAAATGGTGAACACGAGGTTCAACGTCATGAAGGCCATCTGTTTATTGGGACAATGGCCTGAACAATGTTCAGCGGCGATGGAAGTTGTAAGTAGTAGGGGTCCTCAACATAATAATACTACCATGATTATTAGTTTGTAATTGGGCACTATCAGGAGAATGCAAAGGCACCAGAGCCGACCCATGTGGCAAATTTCACATCGGCGATTGACCTCCGTATTTGTCATGACCAGATTTGGTCTACATCCACTAAGGTCAAACCTTCAAAGTTTTGGTGAATCTGACAACTTCCAAGGAAAGAATTGTTGGAAATTCTGCCAGTTAGTAGGCTCTATCCAGCCACTGCATGAATGTCTATTTGGATTATCCAAGAAGAATTCTCTTATGGCGGGCAGTGTGTGGAGTTATGCGCTGGTGTCTGGCGTTTCCAGAGACGGTGGGTACACGGGTCATGATATCCCCAGGCACTTGCGCTACTGGGAAAGAATAGTAGGTCATTCAAATGCAAACCTCTGAAAATAGGACATATACAGAAAAGAAGAAATTTCAAATGTTTTACTCGCATGTGGGACTCAACCCACCGGCCACAATGCGAGACCAATTTCCATGGCGTAGCAACAATGATGCTTAAACAATTATAAACAAGTGGGTTCATGAACTGCTAATCTCACCTTTTCACAATCCGTGATTGTTTTATTTTGCATTTAGTATGTTTCACCAATCTGGTTCAAAATGTTGGAGCACAAATTGCCAGGTTACAAATAGTAACACCAAAATCTAAAAAAGAATAGAAGTGATTATAGTTTGCCACTATAAATCAGTAATCCGTGACAATTTTCAATTCATTAGGACTGATTGTTGACTATGGAATACTAAGAATGTGACTGAAATATGCAATTAACATATTTACATTGACTTCCCGGACCCTTTCTCTATATTAAATACTCAGGACCAGCAGGGACCACCCTTATACGTTCATGTGAAACCAACAAAATTGCAAATAGATGATTAATTAGCTATTTTATGATGACAAAGTCTAATCAGTTTATCTACTTTATATCCTGTACTAATGTGCCAAACAAAATCACCCTATCTTCTAGGTTTGCCATAAACTAACTAACGAGTTTGAACACAAATTACATTATATAGAACTATACCAATAACAACGACGTGGCCTAGTCTAACAGATGTGTTCACCCAACCCCAATTCTACCTCATAAGGCGATGGCCCCCAGGTTCACCCACCTGGTCTGCGCAAGTTTCTCCATCGCACCATGCATTGCCAACACAATAAAGTTCAGTCATGTGTTTGCCTTCCAGATTTGGATTAGCATAACAGAAAACAGCTTACTAATCAGTGACCAATTTCAATTCATCAGGACTGATTATTGACCATGTCTACCAAACGAGTATGAGTATTGCGGAAATGTGACTAAAAAAAAAAAAATTGAGGAATGATGCAATGGCGCACAATACTCAATTCCTTGAACCATTTTCTGCTCTCATTTTTAATATCCCACAATGTTAATGTTTCTGGGAATCCAACAAACGTGAACATTTGCAAGAATGAAGCAATTATGACTTGAATTCAACCCAGTGACTGAATGTTAAAAAAAAGTGTGGGGGAACAAAGGTAGACCTACCAATCAAACGGCATGAAAATCGAACAATCTTGGAATAAACTATGCAAAAAGGCACATTGAATGATCTCCAGGACCTCCAGCCCTTATTGGTAAAAATGTGGAGAGTAACGGTAACCATACCCACCAAGTTCATGGAAATCCAGCAAACTTTGAAATTATGCATAAATTAAGCAAATTAGACAAGTTGAATGACGTCCAGTGACCCAAATCCATGATAAAGAAATTTCAGAAGCAAGGTCAACCATACATACCCACCAGGTTTCATGAAAATCCAACCAACTTTGCATAAATTATGAAAATAGACACATTGAGACCCCAGTGACACACGATCTTTGTAATAAGTTCGGGGACTGAAGCTTGGCCTATTTCACCAAGTTTCGTGCGAATATGAAGATTTTTGGAATTTTGCCTAAATTATGCAAAACAGATAACTTAGTTTAGCATATTTTATGCTGAAAATCTCATTCTGCACCCATGTGCCAAACCAAATCACTATAGCACCTACGGTTCATCCGTAATATTGCTAACGAGCTTCAACACTACATTATATCCTTAAAATAGCGCTAATTACCCTACTTAAATTAGTTTGACTTGTGCCCAAAATCTAATCAGATCATGTTCTACCAACCCAGATACTGAATACAAACATTTAGGAGAGAGAAATCCTGCTCACAAGAAAGTGGGACACACACATACATACACAAGACAAAGTGATCGATAAGTCTCCTCCTGAAAGCTTTGTTTCGGCGAGACAATGAAAAATTTCATAAAAATCAGTTTTACCGTTTTGAAAGAAAAGAAATCCTTGCTCTACAGGAAATGAGACATACGCTCACACACACACCCATGCCATTTTTTTAGACAATGAAACAGATGGATGATTTGTCGCTGTCAAAAAATTAGTCTCTTCTACACTGAAGACCTAGTTTGAATAAAGAAACATGTAAAACGAATATTGTGAATAAAACAACTTTATTTTACGTTTTTGCTTCCAAAACAAAATTACATATAGTTCTCTTAATAAGATGTACATGAGGTGAATTACAAAACTGTTTGCTCATATGCGTGAAACCAACAAAAGGAATGAAAGGACGGAAATAATCTCTCATTTTCAGCCTATCCTTATGGAACAATAATCAGGACATAAATCCACTAGGAAGTTCCCAAGCAACTGGCCTATATATATCAGGAAAGCATGTCATTAATTTGGTTCGTCAAATGCAAAATATCAAGTCACACTTGAAAAAACACTCGACTTGTTTGTCTTTCAAATTTGTTGAGTAGAGAGAAAAGAAGTGTTAGAGATCTAGAGGAATGTGTCTGGATACACCACAATCTCACACCAACAACGCCATGAACTGGGAATATTGTGTTGTCAAGATGCAAAACTATACACATTTTCTCCCAAAAAATTGGAATTTTCCTTTTTTAAAAAAAAGCTAAAACATTAAAAATGTAACCCGTTATCTTCCACTGTTTCATACCTTAGTTGGAAGAAGACACAGTGAGGGTGGTGGTCTAACAATGGACAATTCTACGTTCAGATACTGTACAGTTAAGCTTCTTCGCTCATATATTCTGATAGTTGGTCACATGTGAACTAGACCTATCAGGTAACTTTTGACACTCAGTTGACCCCAATCTAGGTAAAGCAGGAAAGCCCGGTACGGTATGTGACATGACCTATCATCCTCATGTACCTTTTATGACACCTTTCTACAGTGGCTAAATTTATTAGTAAAACCCTTGAATTATTAGTTACTCGAGACCAGGCCCCCACCCCATTGTTACAAAGTTATTTTTTACAGTTGAGACCATAAATTGAATCTTATACACAAAGCAATTATAATCCTAGTATACCTATGAAAGACAGCATAAAGCTCAGTCGAAAGAACCTGGAGACTGAATACACAGGTATGCGAGCTGGTCATTTTAGTAATTGGAATCCTACAGGAAAATGAAAAACTTCCTACTAACCATATCTATTTCTTTGCTCTTTGCCTATTGAATGGCACATGTCTTCAAAAGGATTTCAAGCTTCATATTTCCAGCCCCCAAATTGACTTTAGGAAACAGGGTAAAGCAATTTTGGAATCATATATCAAGTTGTCACATGGAGCGATCACCTAGATGATTTTGTTTCCAGTTCAAAGCTTCTAATTGCAAAATATAACACTTTTCTCTTTACAACAAGTAGTGAGCTATATCAGCCACCCTAAAGATTGCAACAACAATTTTTCTACAAGTAACTCTATAGTAAAAATTAATCTATTGGAATCTAGACTGATAACTAAATTTTTAGTGACAATTAGCAGATGCATTAAATGGCCACTTAACAGTAAGAAGGAGCAAGCTTGCCCGCTGGCACTAGCATCAGGAAACACTGTGCAATGGGATAATTTTTCACATTAATGATAAAAAAGGATAGGAAGAACAAAATTGAAAGTTTTCCTTGAACTTCTTTGCAACTTGAGGTAGCTTCTGCTCAGTTTGTATTACTTGGAGGACCATGGAAGATAAAGATAAAATGGCCAGAAAATTTAAAAGTCTCTATATAGTGTATCTGTGTTGTACAAAACAGAGTGTTGCTGTATTCACCACACACAACAGGCAGGCAATACCTCAAAACCATTCCACAGTCCCCACAACTGCAGGAAACACATGCCACTCTGTTTGTCACCCCCCCCCCCACCTCTTCAAACTTCCCTACATCATGATCATTTGTTGGGAGACTCCGCCCTCACAGTCCCGAACGCATAGTACATTCCATTGGATTCTCAGCTTGATTACACTCATGTACATCTGAAGACGACTAACTACAATGGAAATGCTAGATTTACAAGTGAGGGTGGGGGGGAAAAAACCCACGACTAGCTTGGCAACCAAATTGAACATAAATAGTCACATATACAGAAGAGAATTGAAACAGTACTAGTAGAATACACTGAAACTGGGCTGCCATAGACAGCAATAGTACTTAATAGCCAACCTCAACTGGTATGATAACTGGCTGACAAGCAGTGGTGCAGCCATTCCATGAATGTCAATAGAATAGAAAAAATTAGCCATGACAAAAGAGGGTAATTGAATGATCACAAAATGAGAAGGACAACAATTAGGAGGAGTAATTGGGGCTGTATGAACAAATATTCAACATGATTCATGGCATAAAAAAATAGTTCCTTATTTTCAATGCATGTAGACATAGTTGGCATGATAGGGATGATAAGAGACAGATTCCTTCCTTTAACAGTGACAACAGGAGAATG
Organism: Sclerodactyla briareus; assembly: GCA_026419785.1. Taxonomy (NCBI): domain Eukaryota; kingdom Metazoa; phylum Echinodermata; class Holothuroidea; order Dendrochirotida; family Sclerodactylidae; genus Sclerodactyla; species Sclerodactyla briareus. Next base: position 112,470 of record JAODTK010000887.1, read on the forward strand.
TACCTGATATGTGTGCCGAGCAGGTCCATACATTGCCTGGCTGGCAGCGTGTTGCAGGCCAGTAACACAGATAACTGGTTTATGAGTGATTTGATTTCACAGGTTTTGGGAGCCAAGTGAGGCCCATCAAGGAACCCTGGCCAAATTGATCATGAATGAGCACCGACGATAACTGTCTCCTTCTCTCGAGTAGTGCTCAGATCATGATGATATCGAGGCTGGGGTGTAACCAATCCCCACCGCTCCGGGACTGCCATTTTACTTCTCCTCAAAGTATGTTCAATGAACTCCAGATTCGAACCAGTTCCTCAGAACCTGGAGGAGCGAAAGATTTATATCCAACGTGCCTGCTCACAGCTTACTAACGAAACATACTGCAAATATCCTGAAACCAACCCCCAAAACCCATGCACAAATCCTCTGCACGACAGTGGGACCATGAAGTGAGACAGACCTTGCCCATCGCAACTGCAAGTACGCCACCTGGGAAAAAATGTTTGGTGACTGCTGGAATTTGAACCCAGAATGTTTGCTTGCAAGGTGTCACGGATACCACTCTTCTGCCATTGAGTGGCATAATTGTTCCACTCATTAAGTGGCATAGTTAGAACTAACTTACCGAGTGGAACATGTCCATCACAGGCTCAGGTCTATGGCATTGAACAAAAATACCCAAGTACTGCTGTATTTCTGATGATAATAGCATTGATATGGTATGTATGTCATGTGATCAGCAATCCTCCAAGGGCAAATTAGGTATTACATGAGAACTGTACTGACACATATAGGTCACACACATATTATTGGGAATGTTCAAGTAATTGCTTCAAACGAAGATTTTCAGAGCTATAACTTTAAATTACTCCATCTCTATTTTGGATTTGGTATCTAAGTAAATATCTTATAAAAGATAATGTTAATACCTCATTCAATTCACACAGACTCAATGTACTGCATGCACATGTGATTGCCACCAGAGCTGGTTTGTGAAGCCAATCCTGCATGTGAAAGTATGACGTGCACACATGCATGAAAGACTAATCAACCATAATCATGGTCTTGCTTATGAAAACAACAGAGTGAAGGTTATATAGCACACACAGTACAACTGTAATCAAACAAATGAGTCCTAATCAAGAAACATACATTATTAAGAGGCTAATCAAGTTCATTTAGCAGTTTTGTTTATATGGTCTCTCTACTTCAGGATGAGTTGGTTATACAGGAATTTCAAATGGGGAGGTTATGGAATGACACTGCCCAAGTATGAGGAAGTAAATTAGATGTGTGCACATACGTGGAATGTTCAAGTATTTGCTTCAAACAAAGGTTTTCAGAGCTATAACTCTGAATTACTCCATCTCTATTTTGGATTTGGTATCTAAGTAGATATCAGTGAGTTGTTAATACCTCATTCATTCACACAGACTCAATGTACTGCATGCACATGTGATTGCCACCAGAGCTGGTTGGTGAAGCCAATCCTGCATGTGAAAGTATGACGTGCGCACATACATGAAAGACTAATCAACCATAATCATGGTCTTGCTTATGAAAACAACAGAGTGAAGGTTATATAGCACACACAGTACAACTGTAATTGAACAATTAGCTACCTAATCAATAAACATACATTCATAAGGCCAATCTAGTTCATTTGGCAGTTTTGTTTATATGGTCTCTCTTCTATAGAATGAGTTGGTTATACAGGAATTTCAAAGTGAGGTGGAAAATGACACTGCCCAAGTATGAGGAAGTAAATTAGATGTGTGCACATACGTGGACAGTCGCATTTATCACATGCGTGATGGCATTTGTTCTTTCAAAGAGACCGTTTCGTCCAGCAGAGTTGAAGGTCCTAACAGCTCAATTGATGAAATCATGTTCAATTAAGAACCCATTAGCACTTCCATTCAAGGCAGACAGTATACGGAGGGGTGGCAATAGGTCACCACATTTTAACTTTGTTACACATTAACCATGCATCTCAGTTGTATCATTTTGCAGTCAATTCAATATAACATGGTTGATGGGAAAATCAATGTTTTTTCTGTATTTTTTACACAATTTCTCAAAGCAGTTGTGTTTATATATTTGCTATCAGAGAACAAGTTGGATCATTCAGGAATTGAAGTGATTGGGGTGATGATTTAAATTGCCCAAGTATGAGAAGTAAATGAGACATTTGCACATACGTGGGATTACGTGGACAATTGCAGCTACCTCTTACAACCGCATCATGAGATCCTTTTCTACCAGCTGAGTTGATGTTTTTAATGAGTAAATTAATTGACAAGATATTTAGTAAATCATATGTAAGACAGACTGACTGCACAGACAGTACAGATCCCCTTTAATGAGTATTCTGACTGAGAAATACCTCTTAGCTGATACAAATTGAAAACTACAGTGAAATTGAGCAATCTCATACCACATGTCATTTCATACCCAAACATATTTCATAGCTATCTGAGATGTTAGTTAGGGTCAGACTTGTGTCATTACCTCAAAGCAATACAATATCCAGTGAAAACAAAAGCAAATATTTCAGTTGTAAATGCCCTAGTTTGGATTATAGTGTGGTATAGAATGTTGAACTATATGGGGTAACCCACCCCCATCCAAAGACAACCTCCCCAATAATTCATCCTTAAAACTAGTGTTGAGTAGATGGATTGAGTGCATAGGTTTAACGAGCAACACGTGTTGGGTAATGGAGTTCTGAGTTGGGTAGATGGATGAATACATAGCTCGATTTATCCTGAGCAACAAGTGTTGGGTGATGAACAGATGAAGTGGTTTATGTGGAAAAACACTATATAGCACTAGATGTTATTATTATTAATATCATTACTTCTAATAGACTACCAAGTGTTGAGTAGGTGGATGAATACATAGCATATTTATCAGTGTTGGGTAGATGGCTCCACAGCAACATTGATACAGATTACCAAGTGTTGAGTAGGTGGATGAATACATAGCATAATTTTATCCTGAGCAACCAGTGTTGGGTAGATGGCTCCACAGCAACATTGATACAGATTACCAAGTGTTGAGTAGGTGGATGAATACTAGCATAATTTTATCCTGAGCAACCAGTGTTGGGTAGATGGCTCCACAGCAACATTGATACAGATTACCAAGTGTTGAGTAGGTGGATGAATACATAGCATACTTTATCCTGAGCAACCAGTGTTGGGTAGATGGATCCACAGCAACATTGATACAGATTACCAAGTGTTGAGTAGGTGGATGAATACATAGCATAATTTATTCTGAGGACCAAGTGTTGGATAGATGAATGGATAGCATAATTCATGCTGAGTTTGAAGTGTTGGGTAGATGGATGGATCCATAGCATAAATTATTATGAGTGACAAGTGTTGGATATATGGATGGATACACAGCATGATTTATCCAGTTGAGTTGCAATGCTGGGTAAAGGAATGGTACATAAAAATAATTTACCCCGAGCACCCAGTTGTTGGATGGATAGATAGATACATAGCAAAATATATCCTGAGCACCAAGTGTTGAGTAGATGGACGGATCCACACCCTAATTTATATGGAATACCGAGTATTGAATAGGTGGATGAATACATAGTATAATTTATGTCAAGTTTTTCGGACAGATGGATGGATTCATAGCATGCTTTATTCTGAGCACCAAGTAACTACGTGAATGGATGGGAGATGTGCCTGACGAGGGAAAAGTGCCATAATTACAGGCCCTAGATAATATTATGAGTGGGTGGTTATCCTGAGTTCCATATGTGGAGTAAATATGGATACAAAACATAGTTTATGCTGAGCACCTAGTGTTGGGTGAATGGATAGATACATATCACAGTTTACCCTGAAGACCAAGTGTTGGGTATGTATATGGTTCCATAACAAGTACCAAGTGATGAGTATGGTGATAAATACTATAATTTATCCTGAGTATCAAGTGTGGGTAGATGGACAGATACACAGCATACCTAAGTGTTGGATAGATGAGTGGACACACAAGTTGACACAACATAACTAAGTGTTGGGTAAATGAATGAGTACATAGCATATTGCATAGTTCATCCTAAGAACCAATACAAGTGTTGGGTAGATTAATGGTTGGATGGATACACAGCATAATTTATACTGAACACCAAGGATTGGTTACATGAATAGATGACTTAACCTAATCATGCTGAACAACCACTGTGTGTGAGGTAGATGTAGTACCAAGCACTGGGTGGATAAAGGATACCCCCCCCATTCAAGCTGGGCAGCAAGTGTTGGGTTGATTGATTTATGCATAGCATAATTAACCCTGACCATCAAACAATGGGGAGACAAGTACAGAGCAATGGATATAGACACAGCAATGGTAAGGTATAGTATAGGAAAGAACGTGGTGGGCTTCTCAAAATTGATGAATCCTGCCTAAATAGGCTTCTCACTGTTCCGGCCATCAGCATATGTAGCCCACTCACTTGAAGAGGATTTTTCTTCTCGGACCGTTTGAAGAAGGATTTACCTTCTCAGACCACTTGAGGATGGATTCTGCAACTACCATGGCTTGAGTCACTAGTAGCATCAGTAGAGGATTCCACCAATTACCTAGAAATATGGTAGATAATTGCAATTCCATTCCACACAGCTTCAAAGAGTACCACATTGTCCAGGGGGAGGCAGTAACTGCTTCAGCACCTCAATGTTTCCAACCATTAACATCTTAGTAGATATTTCTGAACCAAGAGTACACGTATCCAATCAGCTGACCATAGCATTCGCTGGACATCTTCAGGGCACAGGTGGGGGAGCTGTAGGGCCTGTTGGAGTTAACTTCAGTAGTATGGGTGGTATCTTGCTAATGATCTGTGTTTATGAGACGGCTTAACTGGGCCATGTCCAGGCTGACGAAATGAATGCAAAGAGATGCAAGATCAAATCAATACAACGTTAACCAGGAAGCTGAAAGACTCAATCTTGTCATCGTAAATCTGACATGTTCACGAAGTTTTAAGACTGAACTCTGTTGACCTCAAATGACTGTTGACAGGAATTCCCAAAACATGAGGTTCCTGTACTCAGTGTACTCACTATGAGGAACCCCCATGCCCACTATGGCTTGACCAAGCACTGTTAACTTCACATAGGTTACTCATTATGGGGAACCCACATACGAAGTATGGGCATCCATTCAGGGGAGGTGAAGTTATTGTTGTTAACAAGTTCAAATTGGAAGAAACATGAATTTTGACCTGCAGTTCATACCAAAAACAATAGGGATCATGTACACATTATGGGAAACCTACATACCAGTTGAGATTCATCCATCAAGGTGGGGTAGGTTTTTGTGTGACAAAATAAAATTGGCCAATATACATCCAATCTTTGACACTTTCCCTACGCATTGACTTTGACCTCCAGTCCTACCTGATTGGGTCCTTGCATGGTCATTCCATTATAACAATCTGATGTGTTCAAATTACATAAATATCAGCTACATTATTTATTTTCATATATCCCTGATGAGAACCACTAACAATGTTCAGCAACATCACATGCGGACTCACCTGATGGGGATACACCATATTGTCCAGCTCTAAGAGGTCATGGATGCTGCCTGCCGCTGCTGCAAGCTTGACTATATTCCCATCCATAGTCCTTCACTTGATCTCTCCTCGTACTTGGGATAACTTCCGGTGTGTACTTCGTTCCATCTCCTCTGTGTTCTTCAGGATGCTATCCTGGTGTTTCAGCTCTCTGAGTGAAACAAACCTACCAGGTGTAGTGTTGACAGAACTGAAGATGTCTTTCGCGGGCTGGCCCTCCGAACGATATATCAACCAGTTGTGGTTCCACATTAGTTCATCTAGTCTGGGGACATACAATTCTTGAAATGGACGAGACTGGATGCCTTTATCTTGGATGGCATATATGGGTGAAATCGTTTCCTACTTCTTGACATCCCTTTGTTGCTATGTTTGGTAATCATTGCTTCTTTTCCTCTCCGCGAATCTTCGGAATTGTTATCTTTGAGTAGGAGCGTCGTCTTATTTTTGGATGGACTACATTTTGTCCTTTTACCTGTTGGACTTTTCACCTTCCTTCCTCGGACTTCAACTATCCTTTCACTGGCTTCTATCCTCCTGGAGTGGTCAGTACTTTGTTTGAGAGAGTCAGTTGGCAGTTCATTTAAACCTGCAACTTTGCTGTTAACTGTGTTTGAGCAGAAATGGTAGCTTGCATGCCACTTCCATCTGTCAAGCCTCCTGTCATATCCGCATTAGCAGCACTTGAACTTCACCGACATTCACTTTGAACTCTGAAATAGTTTTCTTGCTTGCCTGCACATCCTCGGAATGGTCATTATTTTGAATTAGCACCTCTATGAGAGTACCCCTACCATCACCCTGGACCTTTCCGTCTTTCATTGTAGACCCTATAGAGCAAGAAGAGTTTAGTACTGGCTCATCGACCCAATACAAACAGCTTGATCGATCTACAACTCCGGTCTGATCATCATCCCCATTCAAAAGTACTCTGCACCCTGCACTCCAGAATCATGCTGATGAAGTTTCCCACCATCCCTCTCAAGAGAGACTTTTTCACCTGAAAGGACACCCTCATCAGTAGCACCTGTATTGCACTCTTGTGATGGAGCCACATCTTTAACATTGTTATTCTCATCAACACCATTCGTGGTACCAATCACATCCTTGTCGGTTGCAGCTGGGGCACTGCCAGAGGAGGTGACTGTCCGATTTCATCAATCACTTCCCAACTGCCTGCTCTCCTTGCTGGAGTGATCACCTGAGAGGCATCATGAGGTTTTCTTGTTATTAACTGTTGTCTTGTCATCTTGTAAGTCATTTTGAGGGGATTTTGTCTGTACACATTTCTTCTCATGTTTAACATTGTCTGGTAGGACCTCTGTTGTAGATGCATCATCAGCTTCCTTTGTGCTCTGGCTCTCACTAGATGGCGTACAATCCGATTGGCCACCAACCTCGGTGCCTTTCATCTTGACTGTGCGGGGTTGCACTGATAGATCACTACAAATCTTGGTCCAAGCTTATCCTTTTCTCATGGGCAGCTTTTGATATCTTGGGAATCTGGAAACCTGTGAAGTCTGAACTGGCAGGAAGGAAAGCTTGGCATATTTTTTGCCCGGGGAACATGTCTTGACCAGCCTCTTCTGGTGTCTTGCTTGCCCCTCTTCATCTCTCAAGACCCTACTATTCTTCTTCGAACCACCAGTCCTTCCTTCAGTTGAGACAATTTTTACCACTCTTCTAGATTTCTTCACGGGGCTCCCAAGTCTATCCTGGATTGGCTTTCTCTGTGCTTTGCCAATTGCTCCTTCATTCTTCCGGAATCAACCCTTCATCCCTGGTTTTTCCTGTCTTTAGTTTACCCATGTAGTCTTTCTTATAGCTGTTCTTTCTTCTTGCAGTTTCTGCCCAAATTTTGTGTTCCTTTGTTTTTGACTTCTTCAGGCCTATTCTTTCGCACCCCATAGCCAGTTGGTTCCGTTTCTACTCGAGACCTTTTTCTTCTTGTTCTTCTTAGAATCCCCACTCCCACTGAGGTCTTGGGACTTCAACAACACAGTTCTACTTCCTTTTTCGACAAATTCGGGTGATTTCAGTTGTACAACTCTTCGCTGTTCAGGGGTCTTCTCCTTAGAATATGTAATGCAATCGACAGATTTTTCTACACCATTCTTCTTGCAGATGATTGTTTCATAATTATTTTCCGTGGAATCGTGTCATTTTGCCTTGTTGCCAACCTAGCAGAATACTTTTCCCCTTTGATTTTTTCTTGTTCTGTTTGGGTTTTCCAACGCATCTGGGCATTTTTAAGGTAGAAGATCCCAAAGCCTTGGTACTCACTGATTCACAAATATCCAGACAGCCTTCTTTGTCTAGAACTCGCCATTGAGCCATCATCAACCGAGGGAGAGGCACTCATCTTCACCTCCAGTTGCAGAATTCTTAACATGAACCTTCCTATCTGACAGTTTCATTTTCTCTTTGAGTGCTTGGAAGGAATATCAGAAGAGTGTACTTCGATGGCCTCTGATGGCTTTGCTAGGTTGGCAAAGTCATCATGTTGTATCAAGCTAACGCATCTTGATAACCAGGTAGCTGAATTTCTCCTTTGCATCAGCTGATGAAGGCTCATCAAGGAGATATTACCTTTAGTATCTGGATTCTCAGCAGCATTCTCATCCAGGCATGGTGTATTTGGTCTCAATTCCTTCTCACTAGCTGTGTCATCTTCGGCCAAACTGATATCATTGATATCTTCCAAATATTTATCTAAAAAGGACAGTTTCTTCACACAATCCTTGGAGGAAACAACTGTCTCCTTATCAGGAGTCTGGGATTCCCTGATTTCAATGGGATCTTCATCGAGGCAAGGGGTGTCACATCGCTCGGGCTGCTCCTGGTCAACTCCAGATCCCGAGTGGACTTTTTCCCTGTCAATACTCATCAACATAGTGGACGATTCCGAGCCTTCCAACAAATCCTCATCGAGACAAGGGGTGTTATCTTCTCCTCCATTGGAATATTCCTCACCATCCTACTGAGTTGACTGAATGATCTATTACCTCCATTCTCTTCAGGGCGTGGTGGGCATAGGGGGCTTGAGCATTTCTGGGAACAATTGTATCAGGGGCATCCTTGCTGCCATTACCCCTCCCAAAGTCCATTGTCCTCCTATCATCTTCATGAGATGAACTATGCTGTTTTCCATAACATTTTGCAATGTTTAGAACCAATTTCTTCATCTTTATCTCTGGAGATGTGTTTATAATGGCTGCATCTTGTCCACCTGTTTTGGCGCCAGTCGCTGCAAAAATGCATGATTCTTCATTCCTGGTAATATGATCTGCACTGGAATAGGCATGACTGTCTCCGTCAAAGTCCTTTCGGTGTTTGCTTGCTTCTCAGATAGCCCGAGGGTCTTTTTCTTCATCCTCAATGCAATAGCCATATATAATGGTCTTGTTGGAATCTGAAGAAGTGTTTTCAATTGTGTCAGGCAACTCTACATGCATTGCAGCATCTTTACCCACAATGCCTGAACCACTGTCCTTAACACACTCATCCATAGTAGACAGGGTATCTGCTGCCGGGTATATGAACAGATACTTGCTGAAAACCTTCAGGTTCAGTTTTGGAGCCAAGTGAATCATTCTCACTGCTCCTGATGTCCTCTGTGACATCTGCTGGGAAAATGTTGCCATCCCTCTTGGCATCCATAGGTGCCACAGACTGGGCAGTAGATAGCGAGTCATAAGCATTTCTAGTTCCGTCTTGTTCCTCTACAGTTTACTTCTGCTGATGTCTGGATCACAGTCTATTATACTGGTGGGGAACATAGCGGCACTCCATCCCTGACAACATAGTTTGTTCCTCCATGGGTTCCCTGCTTTATGCCTGCTTCATTTTCCTCAGATGAGATGGCTTCGAGTGCTATTGGTGACAATGGCAAGTCCACAGAGACTTTCTCTTCCTTCTTGGAAAGACTACTCCCATCCAATGAAGAAGCGGCAGATGAGGTGCTTCGAAGCAGCTGTATCCCACGTAATATTTCATCCTCAACTAAATGTGTCTTCTTCTTGGCTTTCTTCTTCTCTTTCTTCTTCTTGGACTTTTTTATCTTCCCGGTTCTTCTGTGCTTGTGCCTTGCCTTCGATCCTTTGCCACCTGAATTTGAGCCTTCTATCAGCACACTTCCACTTTGGGGTGTTTGCAAACTTGAGCTCAGAGTAGAACTACCTGTCCAGATTCTCTATCTAACATGTCAGGAAGACTACCCGAGTGATCTTCAATATGTGCCCCTGTGGACACCACTTCCATTCTTTGATTTTGTGAGTGGAGATCACTCTCCAGACTTTCAATATGAGAGAAGATGTTGGCACATCATTCCCAGATCACCCAAATGACATTTGAGAGTTTGATGTTTCCATCTGTTCTTCATCTGGAAGAGCTAAGGAGGTGAAAGCTGTGCTGAAGTCTGTCTTAGACATCATTTGCGCATCCTCTGATGGCATTATACTCGTGTGACTTGCGTATCCACTTTAGTAAGGCATGACTTGGACCTTTCAGGGACAGTAGGTGTTGATGTTTCTTGGGTTCAAATGAAGCATTCCCATCAGATGACTGTGGAAGGGTTGATCCTGCCGAATCAGCTGCTGCATTGGAGACATGGGTTTCTGAGGAGAGTTGCATCGTTTTACTTTGTGAGCATTCATCTTCTGAGCATTCAGGTGCATCCAAGCTTTGCTTTGCACCACTGCTGTTCAATCCTGTCAAATGAATTCCTGGGTCATCTGCAGCAATGTCAGAGTTCTTGGAAGTGAGGTCATCTCGAGTCATGTGAGGACCCTTGCAGGGAGTGGAGGGTGATTCCTTTCCTCTATCTGTTTCATCATCTCTAGAGCCTGGCGGTGGCATCTGCTGGTGCAGAGTACTCGACTGTGACGAGAAATGGTCTCTCAGATGATAATTGACCATCGGCACTACATATGGTAAATACGAATACTGATGATGAATGGTGTAGCTATAAAATGGCCAGAAGGATCCTGGGGCTCTCCTTAGCATCAGAGAGGAGTGGTGAGGATAATACTGCTGACGGAGGTGATTCTGAGCTTGTTGCTGCACGGAGGACTTCGATATACAATCAACTGATGGTAAATCCATATTCTCCTCACCATGTGTAGGCTTCCAGGACTCCTGTTTTACAGCGTTTTGCCCAGTTGGTTCATTCCTTTTCACTTGACTCATTGTGCCCTGGGGACTACAATGCAGCTGCTCTCAAAACCTGTTTTGAACAGACTGCCTTCTTCACTCCCCTTGTCTTGGCTTTCTCTGCTGTTGTCACATTCCTCATTTCATCTTGCGTTTTAGTTACCGTAGCATCTTCCAAGGAATATGAGCCAAACACATTTTCTTGCTGAATGGGGATGTGGCACTGGCCAGTGCAGCTGTGTAATCTTTCTGTTGAAACGGCAACATCCGGGGTGACACACCACACCGAGGATGAGGTGGACATTTGAATGTAGTTTCATGCCTATGAGGTGTTACAGATCTCTGTACCTGGGTGGAAGGTTTAATGCAACTGAACAACCAGAAAGCTTGGCTGCTAACTCCTCAAGGGATTTCAACAACCCCTGATCAGTACTCCTAGCACCTTGTCCACTCTTATGTCTGATTTTCTTTGGCTTCAACTTCTTTCCTTTACTTTCTTCTCAGTGGGCCTCCATTTACGGAATATGTCAGATTCTGTCTCTAGGTTAGCGTCATGAACAGTTGATCTAGTTTCCATCTTGTCACCACCTCTTGTTTCACTTCCCTCAGTTTCAGCTATGTACAGTGATGAAGTAACGGGAACATGCATTTCGATGCTGACTTTCCTTCCAGCAGATGATATGTCCACACCATCTATGTTGTTCACGTGGGAATCATTGATATTTGGAGGATTGCTGTCAACTTTGTTTTTTGTGAATAACACCTTCTTCAATGACAGATCTCCCTTATCTGGATGAGCAGATATGGCTGTTTCCTGTCTCTCCAGAGGCTCGTCCAACATTCTCAGTATCTCGGGAGTTGAAATGCACACTTGACCATCTTTGATACTATTTTGTGCTGTCATATCACCGATGTTTACATGACATGGCATCGACTGATTTGATGAGTAAACATCTCTCCTCTCATCTGCTTTGTTGATACAGTTCCAGTCCTGGTCCTAGTGAGCAGTGCCTTCTTCAAAGGCAAGCATTTCTCTCGTGAGTGTCCCAAGTTACACAACTTGTCTGGATCAATCTGATCTTTGTTCAGGGGCAGGTCTAACATCCTCCACACCTCTGGGGTTGATAGATCTGTTTTAGATGTTTGTTCCTCTTTCTTGGTTCTCTCATCTAGTTGGGAGGACTGAACTCTACATGATTGGGGAGTTTCAGTAACGCTGCTAGCCGCAGGCATATCTTGACTGTCACCTCTAATGTTATGACATTCACTTCCAGAGTCTGCAGAAACACTCCCCAATTCCTTCCTTGATGGTACAGGCTCAGCCAATGACTTCACGGAAAATTCATTTTCATCTTCTGTGGGACAAGATGGACTGTATGGGCTCTGACCAGCAGTATTACAGGACTCCTCTATCATGGTCACATCCACCTGGGCTGACACCTCATTCGTATCGCTCTTGAGTCTGTCACTCTCTAAGACTGCTTCACTCTGATCCTCTTCACTGGTACCCACCTTGGATGATGAACATTTGAATGCAACACCAATTGGACTCTTATAGGCAGTTCCGAAGAGAACAGAAACTAGGTCTTCAGCTTTCAGGGATTTACCACTTGAATTCCTGTGTATTGCCAGTTTTGGGTTAATTCCGCACGTTTCCCAGGGGTTGGTTCAAATTTGTCCATATATGTTGCATTAGTATCAGGGGGTAGCAGAGAACTGTTGAGTAAAGAATACGGTGAGTTCTTTACTTCACAGACTCCAATCAATGGTCCTGTGGATGGAGAAACTGGACCAAGGTGCACAGGTGGGTTATCAAGGTATGATTCGTTGGAGTCAATACCAAGCAGAGAACAGATGTGGTATGGATGAGAGGGTGTATGAGCCATCAATTCTCCAGTGGATTTGCTCTTATCTGTAGGCCTGTCCACCTGGGTACACTGACCTTCATACAGTACAAATCCTTGACTACTGAACCTGGGGTGCTCTCAGCTAAACTGCTACTGCCACGTATTCCCTGGGATACTTGTTGAATCCCAGGATTATCAGTAGAAGCTAGCAAATTCTCAACAACACTTCCTTTGGTGACTCCTCCCATTCCATCAGCAATGGACCTCTCCCAAGGGACGTGTGTTGTGGCTGCGGGCAGTCCAGCTGGGTGAGATCGTTCAAGGAAACCTGCAGAACTTTCTGGAGGCATCTGCTCCGATAACAAAAATGGTGATTCTTGAAGATCCTGAACATTCATCAAGTTGGGAAAGGTTTCATCATTGTAATTGTTTAGTTTCCTGCTCCCTGCGTTCATCCAGTGGGTATCCTATACTATTTTCCACAGGCACAGCTTGGCCTCCATGAGATGACACAGAGGAAGGGATGACGTTTGAGTAACAACTACTGATAGGCCTTACGGGGTATTGATAGTCCTGGTCACTGTGTGAACTGCACTCAGCAGTTAGGCCAATTGCCTCAGTTGATTTATGTGCTGAAGTATTCTGTGGCTGATACATAGTTGGCAGGATGGGCATTCCGGTAGCCAGTTTGAGGTTCTGTACAGGACAACCACTTTTATCCTGTGGTCGACTCATCTGGGTGTTGGCTGGCTCCAGCGATTCACTGTAGGTTGACAAATGAGATGTTCCATTTCCACCATCAGATATGAATTGACTCACTTCCGGAGCCCCTGGAGGATTAGCAGATTGACAAGGCATCTGACCTGTCTGAGGCAAATTACCTGACGGTGTTGTATTATGTGAATGCTGCACCACCAGTGAAAGGATTATATCTTTGAGTGAGGGTGGGCCCGTACCTCCCTCCGGAGCATCCTTCTCCCGAATATCCTGGATGACTTTGTCATTCGATGGTTCTTTATTCACTGCATTGACCTCAAGATCAGCACACGCACTATTGTCATCACTAATGGACATGTCTGATTTGGGGAAATTACTATTTTCTGCCTCAAGCCCATCATTGACAATGTCCTCCCACAGGATTTACAGCGCTGTCACCTGAGACAATTCCGAGCACGCTTCGATGGATCCTGATACCACAGACCTGGATCTTTTGTGCATTCATCATCCAAATGTGGATCTTTGATGTGACTTTCGGATCCATCATAGCCAACACCCTGATTGTAGGTTGACCTACAATTTGATTCTGTATAACGGTGTTACCACCAGATCGAATGCTAGCAGCTTTTGACTCGTTGCTGGGTTGATTTTCCGATGACTGACTGCCTCGCAATTCCCGGGTCTCATCGATCACAAGGACTGGAGTTGACATATCGCTGAAACAACTATCAGCAGATAGATCCTTCCTGTCCTGACTTCTGTCTTTCCTGCAGAGTGTTGGGACAGGTGAAACAAACTCATTGCCTTGATCTACGGCTTTCGTGCTCTTTGGGGGCAATTGATCATAGGGGGTCTGTTTCATCTGTTGGAGGTATTCCTTGAATCCTGGACTGCAGCCAGTGGCCACTAATGTTATAGGGCTGACATTTTTGTGTCTTCATGGCCAATTCTCCAGAGGTGTATGCATGCGCCAGAAATCTGTGCTTTGGTGGACAACTACCTGTACGTGGCAAAACAGAGGAGATCATCAAGTACCCAGCATGATGGATAGGGAGGTAACGTTCATCAACACTTATCTCTATCATGGTTTCATGCAGTACAGGAGGAATGATCATGGAATACATGAATTTTCAGGTAAGTAGCAATTTTTCAAATAATACAGAATCTATAATATCAAAATTGCAGTTAGTACATTATTGATTTGTTTGTTAGGATAAGCCTCGAAATGTCCAAGATATCTCATATTCTCTGCTAACTATAGATATCCAAAATTTTGATCTGGGTCCCTTATTAACAGTAGGCTTTCCCCTCCACGGAAAATGTTTTACTAGGGTGAGGGGCTATGTGTGGTTCTTATCACACTCCGTTTTTTGTCATTCTTATGATATAATATGGTGAAATTAGGTTTAGGGGTTCAACATCATAACGCCATATTATGTCAAAACAGATGTCATGATAAGGTTCTTTCCTTTGGTTTTCCTTATGATTGCACTAATTCAACTCAAGTAAATTTGACTTACCAACCCCCCCGGGTCAAGCTTGCTGAATAGAGTTTATGTGAAACAAGCTAGCTATCTTGGCTCTCACAAATCCTTGGCACTAGTTCAGTTGCAGGTCATCATAATATGGAGATCTTTGATGAGACAGGAAAACTCCCTTCAAGGAACATTTATGGAACTATGAAATTCATTCTTCCCTAGGATCGACTGCCAAGCTGCTTGACGGATGGTATACAAGATCAGCACCTTAATACGAACATCAATCAGGAAAACCATGTCAAGAACACCCCCCATACTCAGCGGCAGTTACAGTTTTGACTGACAAGATCAAGAGAAATCAGAGAAATTGATACTGCCTCTGGGAGGCCTGAGAAGTATACATTGACAAGACTTACATTGAAGAAGCTGAACTGAAGAATGCAACGGAAGATGGAACTGGTCTTGAGTCTCTTGACTAAAGTTGCATTTTTCTGCATGCACCATTTCACCACCATTCATTATAGCAGACACCAAATATACCACTACAACCATTTTTTTTTTCAAACCATGATTTAAATGTCAGTAAATGATAAATCAAGTGTCAGTATCTGACCTCTGTTCCCCTGAAGTTTCTTGAGTTTAGTCAATCCTATTGATTCACTAATTCTTGGGCTTACGAGATATTGTCCTGTTTATTTGATACAGGTCGACTTAAGGATATCACTGACAAGCAACTGGCTCCTTAAACTCCTAGAGATATTTTTAGGACAGATCTTTGCTACAACCAACTGGACCTCATGCTTCGAGGCCATCTATACTGGACCTCATGCTTCGAGGCCATCTATACTGGACCTCATGCTTCGAGGCCATCTATACTGGACCTCATGCTTCGAGGCCATCTATATGCTGGAAGGATGACCAATGGACAGTCACCAAGGTAAAATATGGCCCTAACAGTGTTTGTGAGATGTTGGTAGTACAGACATCAAACCTCAGTCCCCATGGAGTTGTTTTGGTTGTTTTCCAGAAAGCTCCTTCTACAAGCTGTCGGACAGCTTCAATGGAGACAGCTATGTTATGGGAATTACGGACCGTGAGGCATTCTGAATGCTTTTAGAGCTAAAGTGGTGCTATTGTTGTGATAGCAGAGGTCTATGTGCTTCACATATCTTGGAGGAGCAGGTCAATATTTTTAGTTGTGTTCTTTGGACAGGATGTCCCGATAGCTGTCTACAACTGCGGTAGCAATTGACACCAGAGTAGTTCTTGAAATATTACAATTTTAAACTGCAATATTACATGCTTATACGTCAGTTCAACAACAGTTAAATCAGCTGGCACTTCCAATCTTAGGGTGACTACACTCCCACTAATATTTATTTACACTCACACTGTGATTTGCTACCGGTTTGTCTTGTATGCTGACAAAATCTTTCGTTTTTCAGAGAGAATTCCAGAGTCCGTCTTCAGATCTGACAAGAAAAGCTTGAACCACAGTAATATCAATTTAGGAAACTTGCACAAGGCTTCGGGCCACAAGCACAAAGAAGCACTACAAATAACCATAAAAAGTGGTGATCTTTCACCTTAGATAATAGAGATAACTTCTTGCAGGCACAGAAAAGACAACTCTTATTCTTGCAGACACAGAATGGGTCAGGTTTGGCAGAATGGAAACAGGCAAAGACAACTCTAATTATTGTGGACAAACACATTGATGTGCACTGAGAGCACAGTACAGACAGGTTCATCCCATACACTTATGGACACGGATCTTAAGATCGTGACTATTAATAAATCAGGCGCAGATAAACCTTGTTCTGGTTGACCCAACTGCTGAGGTTTGAAAACATAAGGACACACAACACCCTTATTCAAGCAGAAATTAGTTGTTCAGCGATATGAAAACAAAAGACAATCCTTATTTTTTAAGACACAGAATCAAGTTCGGAGTAGTTTGGAAACACAGATATGAACAGAAGGCAATTCATACTCTAGTAAAAAAGGAAGATTGGTGAGGGTTGACAATACAAAAACAAGCATATGCAACTCTTCAAACTTTAAGACAAGATAGCCAATATTTGACAATACAAAACCATCGAAAACTCAAAGATTGAACACCGGAATGATAAGGTTTGATGGACAATACAAGACAGACAGAAAAACATTTCTAATTCTTGCAACAAGACAAGTGTAGGGGTGACAATATAAAGACAAGCTTCAACACTTGCAGTGAGACTGTCAGGGCCTGACAATACCAACTCAGGCAAGAACAATTCTCTCTAGTGAGGATCAAATTGATGTTTGACAATATGAAGAACGGAACAAAAAAAATCCTATCTCATAGACAAAAGATTGTCTGGGGGTTTGAAACTCCACAGATCAGGATATCATGGTTGGCAAGATAAACAGGAGCACCACTGGGCACCAGAGAGCCGAAGGCTCGAGATCCCTTGATTGTCCATTCCTGAAAATGTGTGTACTAGACCCAGAACCAATAGGATATGTACTAGCTCATTATAGGCAACCTATACAACATTTTTTACAGATTTCTGTTAATAAAAAAGTCCACCAACTGGCAAAAAGTGGGCCCTATACTGGACTAGGAGACACTATACTAATTCCCAACCTAATTGAAGTAAGCTTTCCCAGATCTATCTGTTTACAAAAACTAAGTTATGACAGTGACCCCTAGTGAACCACGAGATGACACCAACCCTGGGTTTAAGTACTAATTACATGGAACACATGTGCCACGTATGAACAGTTATCCACCCAGACATGAGTGACTTTGTTCATGTTTTACAAGCTAGAACTGCTGAAAATAAACATTGTTCACAAATGTCATTTTTTCCAAAAAAATATGACCCCATTCTTTTCTCCCTCTACAACAATAGGGTTCCTGTACCCCAGCCAGACCAAAGCTGTACACACAATTTCATTTCAATCAGACCACCATTCTGGTTCTCATTTTTTTAAGCTTTCAGCATTTTGACCTCTGGTGACCTCTGAATGAATAAAAACTAAAAGGGATTATGTAGCTATTATTATGTAGCCGTTATAGTGAGTAACACATACCATGTTTGGCTTCACACTCGGCCTTTGGTGTTTGACTTGGTTGTTTTACTTGATGATATTAACTATATAATAGCCATTTTAGTAGATTGGGTACTCGGGCATCAGTCAATAGCATCTCATAGTTTCAGGAGAGCAAGTCAGCAAGTACCAGCAGCCAAATCACTCGCATATTCACTGACTTAGTAATGCATGATCAGTTGTCACCCTAGTAATTAGAGCATGTAGATATATACACCACACTCTGTGCTACATCTGAGTATCAGGTTTTACAACTGTCTTGCATCTGTGCTACATCCGTGTCACTTTGTTGTTTGCATCTGTGCTACACCTCTGTTTGCATCTGTGCTACATATATGTTATGTTGTTGCATCTGGCTTCATCATGTTCTAACTGTGCTACATCTGTTGTCCACGTCTCATCTCATATATAAATGTCTGTTCTTCAGCTCAACATTGCCCAGGAAACTGGGAGTAGCATTGTGTTTAATAAAACGTTCAACATTCCAAGCATGATTGATTGGATGATCAGGTAACGTTTGACAAAACTTGTAACACATACATGCTAAACTGTGTGCTAAACGCAACTAGTGAAACTTTGCATTTCCCTTAAGTACTCTGTTTACAATGCATTCTTATAACTGATTAGAAAATTGGCTGAGATAGGTAATCAAATTTATCATAATTATAACCCTGTCAGAACCATAGGGAACAGCACTCACAGATGTAATATCGCTTGTCCGAGACGGGGTTTTCTTGGTTGACAACCCATTCAACATTTCCGACAGTTTTCTCGTGCGCCTATGAGATCCCATTACCATGTCTTCCTAACGGTACCAGCTCTGTTTCTCTAATGGCATCACCTCCCTGATACTATCAGTGATTCTTCCTACGCCATCAGCTATTCTCCCTAACTTAGCTGCCAAGTTGATTGTTAGTTACATGGTATATAAAATGGCTGAATACAAATACATGAAGGAACAAAATTGGAATGCACGAGAAAAGAAAAAGGCATTGGGGTTAGTTGTCTCAAATTGTTATTAGTATGAATCATGCATACAAAAATATTGTTAGATACAAATAGAACCTATTCACATATAAATTAGCAAAATACACACATTAAAAATGAACAAATTCACAAATGAATTAAACAACAGTAAATTTGTCAGAAAAATTGCACAATACCATCAAAATCTGCTTTCAATTCTTTCTTATTTCCAACTGCACAAACGGTCAATAGAAAATACATAATCAAGGTCAACATGATGTGATATTACATCCTAGAAGTTTCAACAATTAGGCAGAAAATACAGGTTGGGGGAAATAATTGGAACACCAATCAGCTATTCAAATGTAGTCAAAACCACATTTGAAAGGTTTGATAGGTTAAGTGGTTATTCTGTAGCCTTTGTTTACCTTGGACAAGTATTATGATGATATGTTGTTTCAACATCCTAAAAGGCAACTTGCAGAATAACTGAAGCAATGCTAACAAAACTTTCAAACAGTTTACTCAGGTGGACTAAACTCTAATAATCACAGTGGGAACTGTATTGCCGGTCTTGTTGTGGGACATCTGACCGAAGTTTCCTGATTAAATTTTAATTCACTTAATATGAAAAGCTGATTGGCAGCAGTGATCAAGTGTGGGCCTCAATGTGTAATCAATTCTTACAATAGGAGATAAGGTATCTAATCTTGCACCAAGTTAAAATATAGAACTCTTATTACTGTAGATGCCTCACACTCCACTGAATTTGCAGAGGCTATTCTCGGCCACATCGTGCGAAGCGATGACCGCAGGACGTTGGACATCGCACGGCCAAACTGGCCGTAAGCCTGGTAGCAGTTTGAAAAACAAGGTAATATTTTCCAAGGAAATTTTGTAATGATCACATAGTTGTGGGGGGGGTGATCTTGATCTTGAGGGGGATACTGGCAAACGTCCCGGTGGAACCAAGCGGTCAGGTGATGGCAGATACAATCATGAGCATGTACAGTTGGGGACTGCGAAATAACTCTTCATCGGATACTTTCTGCAGCTTTTTCTCAGAAAATTTCCGGAGGATGTCCAGGACAGACCTTAGAAAATGAAACAAACATGACCCGCACAGCTGGCGCAATCGGACGGCGAGTTTTGCACTGACACAAAAGCTGTTAGTCCTTGTGCATGGGGATTTGATTATCATGGCAACTGCCACAATTTTTGTGAGATCACCCCGGATTGTGTTGAGGGTCAACAACTTAAACTGAATCGGTAGTTCTGGAAGTCACAAAAGACTATTGTGACCATACGAGCACAGCTGGTCCTAACCACCAACAATATTCAAGTTTGACAATGTATTGTATTATTCATTGAAGGAAATGGCTGATTGTTACAACATTTCATAATACAATGTCATACTGAATAGCGTGAAAATAGTCAATAATTATCATAACATTATGATTAACGAAAGCTTAGCAATGCATTGAATACATGAGAGGTGTTCTTCTCTTCCTGGTTGCAGGATTTTTTTCACCTTCCTACATGGCTGGCCTATCAAATGCAAATAATTCTCCACAATGAGTATAGGTACCCTATCCACACTCTATATTCCTCCATATCTGACTGTTGCGCAAAGGTCCATCTCCGCTCCCTGGTTAGGTTATACAGGACCAAGCAATGTAAAAACTGATTATTCTAAGGCTAGACACATTAGAGTAGTGAGTTTCTCGCTGCATCCAACTGGTCCAATAACCCTGACAGGTGACAACGATCCAACACATCTGTGTCAGGCCAGGTTTTTCATAGGTATGGTTGAGGGATGGGGCATATCTCCATGGCTGACAAAATTCATGCGAGTACAGGCGGGGAAAGTGTTCGAATATTCTGTGTTTGATTTGCAAGGATACTTACAGGTTCCACAGAGAGACACTTTTATTGGAATAAACCAACACTACTAGCCAGAATATCCATGTGTTCAAGTGGGTACCGGTGTGGGTGACTTGGAAGAGTAGCGAGCGCCGATTGGCAGCCCTATTGGAAGTTCCCCAGCCGCGGGGGACACGATGATGCAACGTACTGAAATGGTGCGTCGGAAGAACAAGCGAGAGGTGCGTGCTATATAGTACGGGTTTGACAGTCACTAAACTGATCAGGGGGTCATATCTGTAAAGCGCTTGAGCATGTCTTTGATGTGGAAAAGCGCTATATAAGAACGAGATATTATGTGTTGATGCCCCATCACCTCGAGAAAAAAAAGAAAATGCACGTCTTCCTCAAAAGACAAGTCTATAATATTAGCTGCAGCAATCCTTTGCTCTCTGCATCAACATACAGTTTGCACAAACTCCATTGTTGGTGAATTTGTGAATAACAAATACTCGCTCCTTATCAATGCTGCACCCCGCATTTTCAAATTTTGGTACCCACGTCCAATAACCCCCCACATGCAGACGCTTTGTCTGGCAAAAATGAGAAGGACGATGGGGTATAGCAAACCCGGTACTCTGTGAGAATCGCTAGATACCCAACATCGAGCATAGTGGGGTGCAGCATTAATAAGGGTAAGTAGAGTATGTGAAATAGATTATTGTTTTCCAAAATATATTCTTCTCGATTCTTTTCTTCTTTACATTTATACCACACCCTGCAATTGCACCTATGGAACCCTAGCCCTATATAGCGTCTTGAGAGAGCTCTTGATTCACAGCTAATGTATTTATAAACATAAGAACGTGAGAAATACACTGTTTGAGAATTTGCAACTCGAAGAATCACACTTGAATTGAGCATTGTCGACAGCAGTTATTTTCTACTACGTCTGAATTGAATATTCAGAAAACTGAGACCAAAATATATGCCTTTGATTCACCTTGCAAACTGTGATGTAGTCCCCCCAACGAAGCTCTTTCTTAGTGGAGCTCTTAGGAATCGAATATTTTAGTGAGATTATATTTCCACAGAGAATCAGACATTCTCTATTTATGGCACTAATACTGATAATTGGTACCCTCCTGCAAAACAAGCAAATCACTACTTGTAATCGTGCAAGCTCTGTTACATGCACATCAATAGTTTTATAATTAAGAGATATAGATAATGGAGCTCCTTATTGTGGTGAATGACTGAGTGGTCTACAGATATTTTCTCAGTAATATCGTGATGGACTTACATTGGGTGCGATTTGGTCAATTGTTTGTGATA
Source organism: Sclerodactyla briareus (assembly GCA_026419785.1). NCBI lineage: Eukaryota > Metazoa > Echinodermata > Holothuroidea > Dendrochirotida > Sclerodactylidae > Sclerodactyla > Sclerodactyla briareus. Next base: position 134,522 of record JAODTK010000887.1, read on the forward strand.
GAGAACTTTGCCCCACACTTGAAACAGACAATGTCACTGATCATTATCTGCAGTGCCGGTCAAGGGAGACTTATTTTGTATACACAATTATGGCTAGCAGTTGGAGTAGCCTAACAACTGTCTCCTGGGACTGTTACTCTGTAAGATGTGCCACATGACTCGTCAGCCAATCAGGGGCCTTCATTAGAGGTAAAAGGCATAATTATCTATCACTAACAGTGGATTAAAATGCACCCAAAGTCTAATGATACAGCACCATGCAACAAACTTTATATAAATGTGTGATCCCAAATTACGAAGCTGCTAACATTAGGTATAACTAGCGTGCCTACTACCGCTGCTTAGCTGTTAAGCTCTTCAACATGGTATTCGGAAAATGCCTTGTTGAAAATTTGTAACATTATGTTTCCCTACCACGAACATCCCCTTGTGGAAAGCATTTTGAATCCAAGTCAACAAAATAGATTGGTCAGTATCTTGCTAAGGATTAACAGGTAACAGTGAAGCATAACAGCTGTTTGAAAATTCATTCAAAGTCACTCACTTCCCTTCCTCTTAATAAGTCTGAGGCCTTCAGGACAGATTCAAGTAGGCAGCATGGGATGTCCTGCTTTCTTACAACAAGTACAACAAGGATAGATAGGTCAGTCCGGTCTTAGCAATCCCTGAAATCCATCCACAAAAAGTAGTATTTTTCAGAATCTCTGCTGCACAATTGGCAAGAAATTGCTACAAAATGCCAACTTTTTTTTATAAAGTTGAACAAGTACTACTTTTAGCTGGCAATTTTTTTCAATGCTGCAGCAGTAAATTTGTCTCAAATCAAAGCTTTTGCATTTTGAGTGCATTAGATACAATTGCAGACTTGAATGAATAGGGCCTCTATCAGATATGTAGTATACACCCACAGGTCAAAGAGAAACTACCCATAGCCACCATAATATTACCAATAGTTTTTTTTTATAGGCACGCCTTCTACATCTATGCCTAACATGGAAACCAGAAGGCCATGCATTGCTGAATGACAGGGTTCCAACTTATAACGATTTGATAGCTGATCACCTCAAGTTACTCAACAATTTTTCACTTATTCAACTATTAATGGTGAAGGTATCATGAGAACAACTGTTAGGGTAAAGTAATGAAGAAATGAATGCAATCTGCTTGGGTCCTTAACAGGAAAAGGCTGAAAAGTATAAGTAGGTTCAGTTCCAACTTAGTAAAAGGAATTAGTTTAAAACTGTGAAAGCGATAAAAACATGTAAGTGACAACTTTGCATGAAGGGAAAAGTGAACCTGGACATATGCAGTGAGCCAGTATGTGTGACAAGTTGATCGTGTTCGTATGGAAATTTGGTATCTCTTCGGCCCGTGAAAATCCCACCCACAGTTTTTGCTGTCACACAGGGCGAAGAGTCTTGAAGGTTATGAGCTCTGGTGGGCACACTCCTATCAGGTACAGACACAAATAGAGCTTTATAGTACTGTATATAACAATGTAGTGATGTACGTATGCAAAAGATCACAGCAGTGTAACAGCACACATACATTCCTACCCACCCAGTTCGAAATCCACTGACCATGTGCATATAACCATTACCCAAAGGGGGGACAATTGTGCTCTATACACAGGCCACAAATTACATTCTTCTGTCACAGAATGACAGAATTAATGTCAATTAGATATTAGGCACCAAAGAATTGTTGATCCTACAATGAAGTCCTCCAAAATATATTCGAACAAAGAAAGTTATGTGAGTATTGTTCAGAACACTTTGTAGAACATTGAGTGGAGGTTAGTTTGTCAATAAAGAGTCAACAATTGAGCAATAGAGATTGACAGTAGGATAACCAGCATGACATGGCTACGTACTCTGATATTGTCATAACAAAGATACATGGAAGACACAGGGAAGGTTGGGTGGGTGATAATAGGGGACTGCCTCCAGGCAATTCAGTCAATCCCAATCCAAGAAATAGCACAGCGGTTACTGAAGGGAAGAGAACATTTCACACTGGTAATCATTAATAGAATCTTGGAAGTGATTTGAATCATGTTATCGCTGAAACGGAAGACAATCACTGACATATCATATCGTAAAACCCACTGGTTTCCATACTTTCAACAATATGGAACCCCTTCGGCATGTTCCACATTAGTAGTTTACCCGGAAATATCAGATTTGTGGAACAGATTGTTCATGTTGTGACCCAGTATACTGAGAGTTCTACTGGACCCTAGGTTGATAGTGTTGGTAGGAGGGGGAGGGTAGGAGGGGGAGGGGAGGGGGGGGGGGGGGGTGTGGCAACAGGAATCAGAGTATCACTACCATCCATCCATACTGGCTAACCCACTGTGCTAGCATTTGTGAGTATAAATAACATGTGCGTGAGGTCATGAACTGTGCTGATGACGGCGATGATGGTGATGATGAGATTTAGATTTATGTTTTTTGGTCTTCTTACGGGAGGATCTGTGCCCCTTGGAATGTTTATGTTTTTTGCCTTTGCTGCTGCTCCTCCTCCGTCTATGCGAGCTGGGCTTGCCCACACTGACTCCGTCCTCCTTGGTGAGGTCCCCTTGGAAACTGGTCCCCCTCCTCAAGATACTTGACAGTGATGCCGTCTTAGACGGAGGGGGGCTCAGAGAGCGGTTGCTCTCTGTCGAGGACGAAGACGACCCCCTGGGAGAACTCCCGGGACGGGGGGAGTTCCCAGGACGTGGGGAGCTGCCAGTCCGCGGAGAGGAGACCTGGGAGTTAGTTAGGCAATTATCACCAGTCAGGGACGAGCGACCTCTTGCACCTAGAGAGAGGAGATAGGTTTGAAGTTAGTCCATGCAGATGGTGATATCATAACTGAAGACATGAGTGGAATGGTTGCATTTGTGAGGCACCATGTGAAGAATAAACAACAGGACAACTATCACAGTTTGATTTGATTTGATTTGATTCTACGGTTCAGGAAGCCAATTTGACTCATCGTGGAACCCTAACCGAATTTTTTGATCGTGGATGAGCAACCGGCGACAGACTCTCCACCTTCCTTCTCGACCGTTGCTTGCTCAGATGATATCGAGGCAGGAGTGACACCAATTCCGCTGCTCCCGGGACCGCAATTTTTAGTCCCCATCCGACGGACGAATTGAACTCCAGGACCCTGACCCTTTTCAGAAACCTGGAGGAGCGGAAGATGTTCGACTCAACGTGCTAGCAGCCGCCGACTGACCTATTGCAAGTGCCCGAAACAACCCCCCGAATTCACCAAGCCCACTGCTCACAGCAGGACCCGGAACCTAAGACCAGAACACGCGCAGTCTAACTGACTGCAAGTACAAAGCCACTTCTGGAAAAAACGCCCGGTGCTGATCGGCTGAATTCGAACCCGGGACCTGTTTGCATGCAAGCGACAACTGATACCGCTTTTAACTATTCTCCCGCCCCCCATTTGTTTTGTTTGTAAAAGTACATTGTTTGTAAAAGTACATTCAAATTAGAGTCCACTGATTAATGTAAGCCTAATTCAATCTAACCCGCCAAATTAATGAGGTTACACTCTACTGATACCCACTTTCAGCATCATTCTTCAAAAGATCCCAAAAGTTTTCATTGGAAACTCCCTATTACAGCACATTAAGGTTAGAGCATCTGTATTACAAGGATGGATTTTGAGGCCACTAGAAAATCTTGTTTCCCAAAATATTTATGATATATATTCCAGAAACCACAATAGGCTGCACCATGAACCTGGCACCAGCAGCAGGAGAAGCGTCTTGGTGCAGGGCAGCCATCCGTCAGGACTACAGAAGGACACATGAGATTCAATCAAATTGTCCAGGAGACACCAGGAGCCACTGCAGCTACTGATAGGACGCCGGAAGCTGTGTAGGCCATTATCATCAACAATCAGTGCCCCATAGTGGCTAACCCGAACACTAAGAACACCCAGCCAGTAGCAACACTGGATTGGGGACTGGAAAGGCACTGAGCAATGTAGTGGCTATCACGACCACTAGGTGGCACGAGAGTTTATGTGAGCATCTATCAGGACTATTAGGAGGCACCTGAGCAATGTAGTTGGCCTATCAACGAACACTAAGGAGGCACCTGATGCTGCTGTGTAGTGGCTATCAGGAACACTAGGCGGCACCTGGCTGTGTACCGCTCCAGGAATATTAGGAGGCACCTGGCTGTTTAGTGCTATCAAAACACAAGGAGGCACCTGAGCTGTGTAGCGGCTATCAGGAACATTATGCAGCACCTGAGCTGTGTACAGCTATCAGAACACTAGAGGCACCATGAGCTGTTGTAGTCAGCTATCACGGAAAATTAGGGAGCGGCACCTGATCTGTGTAGCGCTATCAGAACACTAGGATCACCGGAGCTGTGTAGCAGCTATCAGGAACATTAGGAAGGCACCCTAGCTTTGTAAGCAGCTATCAGGAACATGGAAGCACCTGAGCTGTGTAGCAGCTATAGGACCTTAGGAGGCACCTGAGCTGTGTAGCAGCTATCGGGAACATTAGGAGGCACGGCTGTGTAGCAGCTACCAAGGAACATTAGGCGAACCCGTAGCTATGTAGCACTATCAGGAACATTAGGGGGCACCTGAGCTGTGTAGTGGCTATCAAAACACAAGGAGGACCTGAGCTGTGTAGCAGCTATCAAGGAACAGGCGCACCGAGCTTGTGAGCAGCTATCAGAAAACTAGGAGGCACCTGAGCTGTGTAGCAGCATCAGGACAGTGGCGGCACTGAGCGGTAGACAGAATATCAGGAACATAGGAGGGCCACCGGAGGGAGCTGTGTGAAGCTATCAGGAACCCATTAGGAGGCACCCGAGCTTTTGTAGCAGCTATCAGGAACATAGGAGCGCACCTGAAGCTGTGAGCAGCCTATCAGGAACATTAGGGGCACTGAGCTGTGTCGCAGCTCTCGGGAACATTAGGAGGCACTGGAGCTGTGTAGCAGCTATCAGGAACATAGGAGAAAAAAAACTAGCTATGTAGCAAGATATCAGAACATTAGGGAGGCCACATGAAGCTGTGTAGCGCTATCCGAATACTAGGAGGGGACCCAAGCTGTTGAGCAGCTACAGGACATTAGGTAGAAGGCACTGAGCTGGTTAACAGATACCGGGAAAACATTAGGAGGCACTGAGCTGTGTAAAGTTATCGGGAACATTGGGCGGCAGCCAACTGAGCGTGTACTACCGGGAACATTAGGAGTCACTGAGCTGTGCTATCACTACCGGGAAACATTAAAGGCACCTGAGCTGTGTAGGGCTACCGTGACATAGAGACCTGATCTGTGTAGCACTAACCGGAACATTAGAGGCACCTAGCTGTGTAGCAGCTACAGGGAACATTAGGAGTGCAGCCTGCGCTGTGTACAGCTACCGAACATTGGAGGCACCTGAGCTGTGTAGCAGCTCCCGGGAACATTAGAGGCTGTGTAGCAGCTATCGGAACATATGAAGGTGCACTTGAGCTGTGTAGCAGCTAAACCAGGAACATCAGAGGCCCCTGAGCTGTGTAGCAGCTCTCAGGAACATTAGGAGGCACTTGAGCTTTTCAGAGGCTATCTTTAAGCTATTAAAAACTGTTCATCAAAGGACTCACTGCTGTAACAAAACTGACAAATGTGTAATAGGTTAGTCGTAACAAATGAGGCGAAACAAAGACAGGCCTAACACAATAATGTTTTGATTGAACCTTGCCTCTAACTATTGAACAGAGAAAAAGATGGCCATGATATGGCAAAAGATAGGCATGATATGGCAATAATTTTAATAGTTTGGCCTCAATTGTGACAGAGAGGAACATAATATGACCTAGACATCTCTGCAATCAGGGGTGTATCAGAAATAACAGCTCGCAATGAACCAAGATATGACCTTGAATACCTCTGATGACTCGAAATAGACCTCCACCCTGTGGAAACAAATGACATCCAGATGCATGTTTGTTCGGATCCGAAAGTTTTGAAAAATCGCATGAAGAAGGCAAAATCTGACCTCACATGAGGCACCGACTTAGTCAGAATTAAGGTAGTTCACAATGTTGAGAGGCACGCATGATGTGCAACCAACATTAATTGGGGGAGAGGGGGGTCACGGAAAAATATGCTGATATGCTACTATATGCGTGTGAAGAGAATTATGTCCCATTCTATTTTGTCCAGGAGTGAGGCTAACCATTACCAATAGACACTTAATTGACAACAGCTGCCGGATATATTGTTTGAAGAGACAATATAGTAGCTGGAGGAAAGTAAGGTCAATCTAAAACCCAAGCCCATAACAAACTTCCTCTTACGGAGTTAAAAGGGCGGTCTGCCCAGTCTAAGGTTTTTGAATTTGTGCATTGTGTATTGCGCGAAGATTGGGAAAGCATCCCATAGCAATAGTAATGATGTTAACTTGAACAACTCTTGCAAATTATTTTGTTCTCTAATGAACTTGACAACTTCATCTCAATTTGGAAAAATAATTTAGTCTATGAGAGAGGACTACTGTTGTGGGTTGGTAGGTGTTGATGGTGTGAGAAAGACAACAAACTCTGCAGAATGATATTTATTTAACACGATTTTTGAACAACAAGAAATACGTAAACATATTATCTGTGCAGGTTCAAAGTATTGTTGCCCAATAGGATTTCCACATTTTCAGCGTAATTGACAACGCTGATTTGAAGGTCAATAACCCAACATAGCGAACGTTGTAATCAAATGGGGTTTGGACCAATAGACATATTTTCCTCATTCCCCACGATACAACCCCTAATGAATTCGAGCTAAAAAAAAACTCTAACTTGGTGCATGTAATCAATAGCATACTTCCCCCAAGTCCTGCCTCCCAATCATATGGGAAAAAACTGTTTACCGTGATTCCAGCTAGTGATAAATCAATAACAATCTGACACTAGAAACATTGAAAACAGTAAATTCCAGCAGGATGTCGGCCGGTTTGCGCGATCAGTGGGTTCTTCCATCAGTCACCATGCAAACAAGTTATAAGGCATTCAAGTGTTGCTTTCAGATTAGCATTTTATCAGAACAGATTACTAATCAGTGACTAATTTCAAATTCATAAGGAATGATTGTTGACCATGTCGACCCGAAAGCGCGTATGAGTTTGGTGGAAAATGTGACTGACCTGAAATTGCCTCTGAATTGTTGCAAGTAGACACTTTCATCGACCCATTTTTCATTTTAAATCTCAGGACCAATGGCGGACCACATCATGGGAATCCAACCAAACTTGAAACATTTGCATAAATGAAGCAAATATAAACATTGAGTAACCCACAGTGACCGAGTCAATGTGGAAAATTTGGGAAAAGGTAGGACCATACCATGACCGCACCTCATCCAACAAACTTTGGGAAATTTGGAACAAATTATGCAAAATAAAGGCAATGATGTTAAAATGTGGAGATGTAAAAGGGGAGTCATACCCACCAAGTTTCCTGAAAATCCGGCAAATGTCAAAATTATGCATGAATTTTGCAAATTGGGCATGTGATGACCTCCAGGACCTGGAATCCATGATGAAGAAATTTGGAACTAAAAGTAAACGCATACCCACCAGGTTTCTGAGAATCCAAGAACTTTTAATTTTGCATAGATTATGGAAATTAGACAATTTAATTAGCATATTTTATGATGCAATCTGATCAGTTCATCTCCTCATATCTTGTCACCTATGTGCCACAACTAAATACCATAGCCTAAACAATAATTACATAAATCGCCTTTAATTACCCTACTTAACTAGTGGAATTTATGCTCAAAATCTAATCATTTTGTCTTACAACCCAACCCCCGTGATCATACAAAATTTGCATCAAATCAGTCTCATCGTTTGCGAAATCCTGCTAACGGGAAAGCGGGACCACACATACACACATGACGAGGTCGCCGAGTCTCTTCACTGAACTTTGTTCAGGTGAGACAAAAAGCAGGCTGACTGAGCAATTGCAAACTTCCCAGCACTGCCCCCTGGGAATGTAGTGTTGCCACTCTTCTGCAAATGCATGTCTGGAGTTGAGTGAGGAATTTCAGTTCCCTGAAGACTACTGGAACTCACCATACGTGAAGCACCATAATGTATCTTGGAGCTGCCTGGGTTCTGCGTGTGCAGGGTATTTATGACAACCTCCTGCAGATGTTTCTCCTGATTGGTGGGAGAGGGGGTCAACTCATGCAAAGAGGAGAGCAGGTAGACATTGTTATTCTTCATAAGGTAAAGTAATAGGTAGCTAATCGAAGGTTTAATAGAACTGGTTTAATTGTGGCTTGCAATTTGTGTCTTATAGATTGAATCAGCCCAATCGTTAAGAGCTCCTAAACTTCTGATCAAAAGGTTGAAAATTTGAATCTCTCAAGAGACTGATATCACGGCATAGGGCCTCTGAGCGAAAGCACTTCTTCTCCATTGTTTGACTCTACCAGTGCTAAATGAAGACATGTGAAGAACTACGGGTACAACTGTACTAGCTACTGTCTCTATACTTTTCTGGACTGTCAGCGTGCATACTAGTTCTATGATCAGCTCTAGACACAAACGAAATGTATTAGAGCACTGTATCAGCACCTGGATGTTATGATCAGCTCTAGACACAAACGAAATGTATTAGAGCACTGTATCAGCACCTGGATGTTATATCATATAGGTATTATTATCATTATTATACAAGCCATTATTATATAGCTTAGGCATATGGTGCACAGGTAATGACGACTGTATTGAATTAAGGAAATTAGCATTATTATACAGCCATACGTGATGAAAACATAGGAAACAGCTGAAAATTGGAACCAGAACAACGTAACAGCAATGTATTCAAAAGGTTCATGGCAAAGGCTCACAGGTGAGCCAATAGGCCAAAACTGTGATCCGTAGCAAACATTGGATATTATGAACTAGCTTTTTGCCAAAAGATAAGGAAATGTGATACTGTTACAAGGTAGATTGTGTGGGCCCTCTTTTAACCAAACAGCAATGACATGCCAGGGGGAATATAAATAAAATAGATTTTGTAACCAAGACAATTGTTTCCATAGCTTGGGTCTTGTGTAATGGGTAAGTTGTAACTGGATTGTAGTCATGTGTATAGGCTTAAGTACTGTGTTGTGTAGTAGTGTCTGTTCACAATAGTGCTGGTTCATTGGATAGTCATTTCATCACTTAATGAGAAATGATATCCAGAAGGTCATTATTTTAGTAGGACCTCAGTCATGGCTTGCTGAACATACATAGCTTCACATAAAGAAGATGAAAGTTTTGCAGAAATTGTCCACAATCCCATATAAGTGTTGTGTAATGGGTAAGTTGTAACTGGATTGTAGTCATGTGTATAGGCTTAAGTACTGTGTTGTGTAGTAGTGTCTGTTCACAATAGTGCTGGTTCATTGGATAGTCATTTCATCACTTAATGAGAAATGATATCCAGAAGGTCATTATTTTAGTAGTGACCTCAGTCATGGCTTGCTGAACATACATAGCTTCACATAAGAAGATGAAGTTTTGCAGAAATTGTCCACAATCCCATATAAGTGTCATGTTCCTGTTATTGATTAGAGACAGAAACAAGTGAATCTTTTTTAAATGTTTCTAGCAGATCACGATTCTGCAAGACTAGTGATTTAACTCAAACAGCAAATGTTTGTTAATTTAGACTCCCACAAAACCAAAGACAGTGATCAATGAAGAACTACACGCAACTGCATGCTTCGAAATTATTATTAACTAACTTGGAGATGCATTAACTGCAAATGGGGTCCTTGGCTTGTGCTGTGTATCAGTGTGGAGCCTGTACAGATTTCTAGGCTGCAATGTACCGCAATGCTTGCATACACTTGAAACCAGACACCGCGAGGGGAGACTTGCGACCGCTTGCAGTCAATTGTGCAAACTGTGACCATGCAGCGGTGTCGGTATTAACTCACAGCAAGAGATCAAAGGTTCTTTTACTTTCTCATAAGAATGCTAAATACCAGATTTCAGCCTGATTCGATCCCAGAATTCTGGACTCGTCATGTTAACAGAGCTTTCACATCTGTTGACCTCTGTTGACCCTCAAATGTCCTTTGACCTGACCCCAAAACAATAGGGATCATGTACTTTGATTATGACTGAGCCCACATACCAAGCATGATCTATTGGGTTTTTTATAGCCAAAATTCACCAAAATATCAATTCGACACATTTTCTATATAAAAAAAACCCCATCCACCAAATTTCAGCTTGGTTTTTTAGACTTTGACCTTTGTTGACCTCGGGTGACCTCTGACTGGAAAACAATGGGGCTCATGTAATCAGTATGGGGACGCCACATACCAAGCAAGTATAAGCTTGACCAATCAAGTTATCGTGTTCACAAGCCAAAATTTACCCAAATATCTGTTTTCCACAATTTCCTCATTTTCAACCCGAAATAAGGACGCTGCATACTGAATGTCAGCTCAATAGGACCGATCATTATGAACTTATCATGTTCAAAAGTTTTCATACTTCAGACCAACATCCATCCAGGTGGGGTCTGGTATATTTAAGAAACTGTCCTCAATTGAATGAACCTAATAGTCAACAGAGCAAACAAATACAAAAACACAAATACAGTGGACTAATAAAATTAGGGCAGAGCAAAGAACTTGCATTTATAGCAAATGTTGGGGTTGGTTGGTGTTTGAAAGCAGTAGTCATTTTGCTATCGAAAATGAAGGTTGGCATATACCTAACAGAGGTGAATGTAAAGTAGAATGTTAGTATTTCAAATTTACCAGTATATTTAGTTATATCAATATGCAGCTTGGTGGAAGTTGGTGCAAGGCTGATAAAAAATACATAACCATCAGTACACTGCAACTTTGGGTTCGTTTTTTTTTACTCGATGCAGTAATCATAGTAATTGGGAATTCTGTAGCAGCAACGCTGCAACAAACCGAACATTCACTGAACTGATTTAACAAAGGTAGGAGCATAAAGCCTGTCTCACACTGTACGGAATTTGCCGAACGCATGGCCTTGCGACAGCTCAATGGTCTATTCCCGTGTGACCCCAAGGTGTTAGGCGACAACCGCAAGAACCGTTACCGTCCCGAGCTGACAACCACCGCAAGCAATGCGAACTTTGACTGCAAGGTTCTTAACGAGTCAAAATTTTTAGTGCCTTCCGCAAGGTCCCCAGTTTTCAAAGGGCCATCATATGAACAGGCATGGTTGTTCGGAACGAGTTGGACCAAAGTAGAACTGTTTATGATTTAATTGTTCCAACTCCATTCATTAGTTTCCTGGGCGCATTCACACAATACCTTTGAATGAAGCATATCGCCCTGTTTGTGTTCCATTGCGAGTTTCTCCAGGGGGGTCGCGAAACGTTGCGGTCACCACATGCGAATGCTTATGGTCGATTCAACAATCAACCGTAAGCTTTCGCAAGGGCCATAAGACTCTGCGTGGCAGTGACTGCAAACAGTGACAGTAAGCGCTGCGCCATTGAACTCTGCACAGTGTGAGGCAGTCTCTAGGGCCGGAGGTTCAATGTGACATACTTCCTGATAACAGCTGCAGCCATTCTCCTGACAGGGGAAAAAGACACCCAAGATATCATAAGAGCAACCAGGCTCGTACATAATGACAGCCTCAGCCCAGCAGGGACTTACTGATACACAATACATACAGTAAAGGGTCTAAAAGAGCATCACAGGGCAAAACCAGTTCATGCCCCAATAGGTACTGTGACCACACAGTTATGAAAGAACCAACAAAAAACTCACCATTAAACTGATGTTTAGGCAAGCACCATTCACACTGGTTTTTACCATGGATCACTATGCACAACAGTGCTGATTGTAGAGAAGAGCACTATTCACACTGATGCTATGTATAGCACCATACACACTTATGCTATGCACAACACCATACACACAGATGTTTATACAGATCACCTTGTACACTGGTGTTCATGTAGAGCACCATGCACACTGATGTTTATGTAGAGAACCATGAACACTGATGTCTATGTAGATCACCATGCACACTGATGTTTATGTAGATCACCATGCACACTGATGTTTATGTAGAGCACCATGCACACTGATGTTTATGTAGAGAACCATGAACACTGATGTCTATGTAGATCACCATGAACACTGATGTCTATGTAGATCACCATGCACACTGATGTTTATATAGAGCACCATGCACACTGATGTTTATATAGAGCACCATGCACACTGAGTTTATGTAGAGAACATGAACACTGATGTCTATGTAGAACACCATGCACACAGATGTTCATGTAGAGAACATGAACACTGATGTTTATGTAGATAACCATGAACACTGAGTTTATGTAGAGAACCCTGAACACTGATGTTTAGTAGAGCACCATGGACACTGATGTTTATGTAGAGAACCCTGAACACTGATGTTTATGTAGAGTACCATGCACACTGATGTTTATGTAGAGAACCATGAACACTGATGTTTATGTAGAGCACCATAGACACTGATGTTTATGTAGAGCACCATGGACACTGATGTTATGTAGAGAACCATGAACACGATGTCTATGTAGAGCACCATGGACACTGATGTTATGTAGAGCACCATGAACACTGATGTTATGTAGAGCACCATGCACACTGATGTTTATGTAGAGAACCATGAACACTGATGTCTATGTAGATCACCATGCACACAGATGTTCTGTAGAGAACCATGAACCACTGATGTTTATGTGGATCACCATGAACACAGATGTTCATGTAGAGAACCATGAACACTGATGTTATGTAGAGCACCATGACACTGATGTTTATGTAGAGTACCATGAACACTGATGTCTATGTAGATCACCATGCACACAGATGTTCATGTAGAGAACCATGAGCACTGATGTTTATGTAGAACACCATGCACACAGATGTTCATGTAGAGAACATGAACACTGATGTTTATGTAGATCACCATACACACAGATGTTCATGTAGAGAACCATGAACCACTGATGTTTATGTAGAGCACCATGGACATGATGTTATGTAGAGTACATGAACACTGATGTCTATGTAGATCACCATGAACACTGATGTCTATGTAGAGCACCATGGACACTGGTGTTTATGTAGAGAACATGCACACTGATGTTTATGTAGAGTACCATGCACACTGAGTTTATGTAGAGAACCAGGAACACTGATGTTTATGTAGAGCACCATGGACACTGATGTTTATGTGGAGAACCATGCACACTGATGTTTATGTAGAGAACCATGAACACTGTTGTTTATGTAGAGCACCATGGACACTGATGTTCATGTAGATTACCATGAACACTGATGTCTATGTAGAGCACCATGGACACTGATGTTCATGTAGAGAACCATGAAAACTGATGTTTATGTAGATCACCATGCACACTGATGTTTATGTAAGAACCATGAACACTGATGTCTATGTAATCACCATGAACACTGATTTTATGTAGAGCACCATGGACACTGGTGTTTATGTAGAGAACCATGCACACTGATGTTTATGTAGAGAACCATGCACACTGATGTTTATGTAGAGAACCATGAACACTGATGTTTATGTAGAGCACCATAGACACTGATGTTTATGTGGAGAACCATGCACACTGATGTTTATGTAGAGAACCATGAACACTGATTTTATGTAGAGCACCATGGACACTGATGTTCATGTAGATTACCATGAACACTGATGTCTATGTAGAGCACCATGGACAACTGATGTTTATGTAGAGTACCATGAACACTGATGTCTATGTAGATCACCATGCACACCCCACCGATGTTCATGTAGAGCACCATGAACACTGATATTAATGTGGAGCACCATTAACACTGATATTCATGTGGAGCACCATGAACACGATTATATTTATGTAGAGCACCATGCACATCAGTGCTCATGTAGAGTACCATGCACACTGATGTTTATGTAGAGCACCATGAACACTGATATTTATGTGGAGCACCATGAACACTGATGTTTATGTGGAGCACCATGGACACCTGTCAATGAAAAAACGTGGTCCCCCAGTTTAGCCAACATTTATGGAAGACTAAGCATCCGCTAGTCCGCCCATCTGTAAGAGGATCTCACTGATTTCACTATAAGAGATCACCATGCCCCTTTAATGTCTTTGACCTTAAATTTCGTGTTAATACTGGGTGCCACTGGTAATATAGGCTGAATAAATATGTAGGTGAAGCATTTTGCAGAATTTCACAGTGTTTTTTTTTTTGGACATAACTCAATAGGCACCTTTGGCCTCTAATCTTAAATCCCTGACACCCTGTAGGTATCAATAGTCCATGATAACACTCACTGCGCATGATGGTAATCCAATATGTTCTGTAGGAGGAGCATTTGCAGATTTTTCACATAATATCTCATGTGCCCCTTTAATGGCCTTCAACTTTGAATCGCTGTACACCCGTAGGTAAGCACTAATCCATGATAACACTGACCAGTATGAGTGTAACCGAACATTAGCTGCAGGAGATAAGCATTTTTCATTTCAGTTTTCCCACCACGAATGGCCCATTATGCTCCTTTAATTAGCTTCGACCTTGATGAGGTCAAAGATGTCCCAATGGCCAGTATACAATTGTGTCCAAGTTTGGTCACATCAGTCAAGTAACAAACATTTGAGAGCCCAAAAAGCAAAGATTACAGACTGGACAAAGTGGACAGACAGACAACAGACAGGCCGATGGTTGTGGATCACAATAGCTTGGCTGGTGTGAGCTGAAAATGAGAATGAATACCATCGCAGGGCTATAAAGAGGCCGATCTGTCCTATAGCCCCAAATATCACCCATAGTAACACTAACACTTCCCCAAACCCCTGTAAAACATAACAACCGATGCCAAGCACCCAAACAGATATTAGATAGTATTGACATGGCAGTGTAAACTTGGATTAGGTTAATTTTGCAGGACGCCATGCGCCGATACCAGCCCCTCCTAATTTACACTATTACTATTTATGATGCCATCCCCAACATAGTAAAATGTACCTGTCAGGTTATCTGGTGTACTGGTTACCACTTACCACAGTATAGTTCTTTCTAACCCCCCCCCCTCCCACCCCCCCCCTCCCACCCCCCCCCTCCCACCCCCCCCCTCCCACCCCCCCCCTCCCCCGACTCCTCTCTCCTGGAACCCCACACTCACCTGGTGACCCCATGAAGGACATTTCTGACCAAGCTGTAGAGGTCTGAGGACCCCACCTGGTGTGGCTGGTCTGGGATTGGTTGTCCCTTTATCGTCACAGTCAGTTGCTTGGACTGCTCCTCTTTGATGACCACATCCCTCGACCAATGGGGATCCCCCCTGAACTGTCTGTCACTGTCAGAGTTGTCGTTGCACTTGTCCCAGGGAGGGGGTGACTCAGGGGTTTTCGAGGGGGACTTCTTTGTGTACCAGGCTGAGGGTCTCCCAGGGGGGTGGAGACTGTGGTGTAGGGGGAAGCAAGGATTCTGCACTCTTCTTTGTCACATTTGACAGGATTGAGGCAAGTTTGGTCATTGGATCGTTGGGATCTCCTGCACAAGAAACAATTGAGTGCCAACAATTATATCTGAGTGGCTAATTAGCATTATGGAACCTGGGAGATATGTTCAAAACCTCCAATAGCAGGCTAGCAGCATAGTTACAGGTGGTTTATGAGCCCTACAATCAATATTTGTATCTGAGAATCATTCCATACAGAAAATAACACAAATATAGAAGCAAAAAAGGTGAGGTTGTTCCCTGTTCGCCAACTTGAATGGGTATGAACGACTAGGTTTTGTCAACTGGACACCCATGATGTTACACATTATTTATTTTATGACAGGAAAAAGCCATGTCATCATGGGGACAGCTTATGGGAAATGCGCACTACCATGGGAAAGGAGTGTAAGGGGAAATGCATCCCCAAACTGACATTCAGGCAATAAAATAGTGGAAATTACAAGACAAGGCATTATATGATGTGTGTGATGTTGAAAGGAGAAGAAAGAGCTGTTCAATGCAGCGGTTATACTAGCAATAGTGAATGTGATTTGAATTTGAAAAAATCTAAGAATTTATCAGATTTATAAGAACTTGTCTAACTTCCACTCATGGGGATACCAGAAGTGTTAATAGGACAGTAGCTCACTCACTGATCAATATAAGTTGTAGTCGAATGTGATGAAAGGTTTAAATTTGATCAAATAATATCTTTCAAAAACATTTGGGTAATCAAAAGTCCACACAAGTTATGTCAATTGTAACAATTTATCAGGTGTATGTCAAAGCATCACTACTTGCACTCTACAATAATGTTGTTGCAAAAGCATATTGGAAGTGGATCAGACATATTGTTCTTAAAAGCCAATCAGAGTTTTGAGCATGACATTTTAAAGACAAAACAGAGACGGCAAAGGAATATAGGTTTAGCGTGGTCGCATTGGAAGGAGAATTTCACACATTTCCACGAAATGACTGGAAATGACTGGAAATGACTGGAAATTGACCCCTGGGTGAACTTTGGTCTCAATTTTCTGAACACTTAATAATTAATTTTGGTTAATGATAATTTTGACCAACTTTCATGGCCATTCATTCTATTCTCGTAAGAATAGAAGCTGCTTGACTGATGGAACAAAATGGTGAATATTGCCCCCTACATCTTTGACTTGACCTCAAATTTCTGAACACCCCATACTCACCATTGGTTGATAAATACTTACTTTCATGAGGAGAAACATTTTATTCATGTGACCTCAAAATTACCATTTCGGCCAAAATAAGCACTAGTGACCCTTGACCTCAAATCCCAGCTATATGGCTGAGGTCAACTGAAAATCAGCAATTACCAAGTAAACCCAAATAGCGCCTTGTGATGTCATTGAACCCAGAAAATACAGATAACAAAATAAAGTCTGACACCCAAATTAAAGGTCTAGGTTAAAATTAGGCACTTTTCATCTATGTAACTTTCCAAGTAATTTGATTCAATTTTAGAATGAGAGTTTACACTTCCACATACCTCCAGCTGGCCCATTGCTGTTTCCAAAGTACTCCCTTTCCAACAAATGGTTGTGTCTGTAGCCTGAACTACGCACTGAGCTAATTGGTTATACCAGCAAAAACTTGTAAAATATCAATTCCTCACAAATATCTACTTTCATATTGAAGTGACCTTACCAAAATACTGTTCATGCACTCCGAATCATAAAACAGAAATGTGTGAAAGGTATTCTATCGTACAGGAAGTGTTGATTTAACATGCAAATTGGAAAACAGACTGCAGTTAGGATCGTTGTCCATGCCAATAAGATGATAAAATGCTCACCTATTCTCAGTCTCTTCGTGAGAGAATTCTCCTCCCCATCCAACATATGTCGTTTGTTGTTGTTGTTCACCATATCTAAGGGCACTGTGGATCCCTGATTGGTTAATAGCATAGATGCCGATCCCGGATTAGATGATAGCATCGATGACGACCCCTGATTGGTTGATCCCACTGGCAGGGAATAGTGCGATGACATACTGGGCTGGGGTTGGTTGGGTACAACACCCTGGACACGGCCAAGAATGGACCTGAGTGAGTCTAAAGTGAGTCCTGCAGGGGAAAGGGTCTCATGCCCTCTGTTCACCGGGGCAGTGGTATTCTCCGTATGACCAGTTCTTCAGTAGCTCGATTGGTAATCTGAGGACTTGTCAAGATCCCCTTCAGGCGGGAAATATCTGTGATTCGGTGGTAACTGGTGGTGTACCCTGATCGTTGACTACTGGTGCAGCGGGTCGAGCAGAGAATTCTCTGATAGGCATGGCGTACCCATGACTCTGTGCAGGAGGCATGACGGGGACGGGCCCACATAGGGGACATCGATCATACCACTTCTGATGCCTGCATGTGGCATGGTACGAAAATCACGGTCGAGGGTGCCTTCCTGAGCACCATCAATCTCTGAGGGGAGCATTGTTGGGAACGCTGCACCGAGGGGACCATCCTTTGGGCCGTCTAAGAATGCGGGTGGAAGAGCACTCACTGCGTCTGGCACTCTATGAGGCATGGCAGGTAAACCCACAGCATAAGTGCCATCTGTGCCACCAAAAATCATAGGGGCCATATCAGAGTGCCTATCAGCAGGTGGAACAGCTGTGTCTCTGCTGGATATACCATCCTGATCACCACCCACTTGTACATCAGGAGGCTCTGATGGGAGTTCCCCAACCGAGGTACTGTCCTTGTCAATGTTCAGTGGTATGGGAGGGGGCATGGCAGGGAATTCCCCACCTGGCATACTGAAGTACGGTTCAGCACTGACGGAACTGGGAGAGTTTATATTGGACAGCTGGTCAGTGTCCATTTCACCTAGGTGGCCGCCATTGGGTGGTACCGCCGGTCCCATCGTTGATGGTTCGGGTGTGGTCATATTAGGGGTGGTTTCAGATGGCTGTGGTATAGGCTGTTTGGGAGTCATTGCCTGGAAGATAAGAAAAGAAAACAATTAGACAACCAAACCTAATCTCACAAATGGTGACGTTGGATTCCGGTCAGGTCTAACATAAAAAAAATTACCCAGCCACATCCAAAGCTTTTGTTCGGTTGTGGATCACTGGTCACAGATTCATATCCAATTATTCTTCACTGAATTCTCTCTCCCTTTCTACTGTTCTACTTTCCTGTTTATGTAGAGAGTTAGAGGATTAGAAGCTGGTAACAAAATCTTGTAACCTTTTGGTTCAGGTAGTTGCAACCACTGATATTTGTCCAGTTATTAGTCACCAAATTTTTTTCTACTCTTCTGTCTATTATGAGGTTTAGTAGCTTGTAAGAATACATCCTATAGCTTTCTGCAATTAGTGGTTGATTCTGTAAAGGCATTTGATCTGTTTCAACCAGTCTGCTCTAGTTGAAGATATCTAGCGACTTGGCCTATAATCGCAGAACCTTAAAAGCATCAAATTAGCTATAGTTTTGCCAGTCTTTTATGTAAATAAACGTTGACCATGCCCACCGAATTTTTCGAAAATGTGATTAAATTATTTTTTTCTGAATGAATTGCTAATTACGTGAATGAAACACATTATTCAACCTGCAGTGATTCAAACACCGTGGACCACATCCACCACATTTCATAGAAATCCAACAAACCCGCAAACCAGAAAGTCTAAAAGCTCAGTGATTATTCCTCAACTGTCTTGATGTCTGTTAACCTCAGATATCTTTGATGTGACCCGAAACAATAGGTATCATGTTCTCTCTACTAAATACTATAACCTGGAATCTTTAGGATTTTTAGCTGTGGGTGAGCAGCTCCAGCAGTATCATGTCTCTGTTTATCACAGTCGTTTATCACCAAAAGAGCAATAGGTTCAAACTTGATGGTCTACAGAAATAGGTGCCAGGCTTCACTGAAATCATTTTGTGCGCGTAAAATAAACCAAATCCTCAACATTGCTGTATTCCAAGAATAATGGTAGACATAGTGAGCGTAAACTTGCAAATATGTTGCAAATAAGTCAACCCACATTCATCAGAAGTCATTATCAGACTAATTTGCATAATTCATACTCTGGAAGGATTACATAGAAGTTGGAACATGTAGTAAATATTCAGTGGCAAGAATGTCCCTGTCTGTTTGTTCATAAAATTCATAGCACAAAATTATCATTTTTATCCTTTGGAGATGAGTGTTGTCTGTGTTCAAAAGCCTAAACAGAGGTTGTCAAGTGTGAAGGCACACTGACCTATTTAAAATGACTGATTCATGTCTCGTATCCTCAATTAACTTTTCAGTACACTGATCGGCACTCTTCAGCTAACTTCTGCATGAACGGCATGCACTGTGGTTAAGTATAATTACGTTGGATATTTGTTTCCCATATTGCAGTATCTTAAGTGCTGTGATGCAATTGTTATCATGAGAACATATGCTTTTCTGTACTGCTGTAAACAGACTGAATATTTGAGTGATTGCCATACTGATTATCTGTCTCTCCTCATTGTATACTGTGTTTAAATATGTAATATGATATTCTGTACAGTGTTATTCAATGTATAACGAGTCAATAAATATTATGGAAAGAAAAAACTCGGTACGGAAGTTTTGCATTCAAGGAACAGAAAGACAAAAGGCTCAGCAGCAGTTCTCTATAATCGTGAATGTTTATTTTACCTTGTTCAGTGTTATCATTGAAGCAACCCCTACCTGTAACCTTGCAGCAGTTATCTATACCTTGAATGTCTGTTTTACCTTGTTCAGTGTTATATTGAAGCAACCCCTACCTGTAACCTTGCAGCAGTTCTCTATACCTTGAATGTCTGTTTTACCTTGTTCAGTGTTATATTGAAGCAACCCCTACCTGTAACCTTGCAGCAGTTCTCTATGCCCTGAATGACTATTTTATAAAATACTTGTCAGTGTTATATTGAAGCAACCCCTACCTGTAGCCCAGTGTTAAATTGAAGCAACCCCTAACCTGTAACCCAGTGTTAAATTGAAGCAACCCCTACCTGTAACCCAGTGTTAAATTGAAGCAACCCCTACCTGTAACCTTGCAGCAGTTCTCTATACCATGAATGTCTGTTTTACCTTGTTCAGTGTTATATTGAAGCAACCCCTACTGTAACCTTGCAGCAGTTCTCTATACCTTGAATGTCTGTTTTACCTTGTTCAGTGTTATATTGAAGCAACCCCTACCTGTAACCTTGCAGCAGTTCTCTATACCTTGAATGTCTGTTTTACCTTGTTCAGTGTTATATTGAAGCAACCCCTACCTGTACCCAGAGTTATATTTAGGCAACCCTACCTGTAACCTTGCAGCAGTTCTCTATACCTTGAATGTCTGTTTACCCTGTTCAGTGTTATATTGGAGCAACCCCTACTTGTAACCTTGAAGCAGTTCTCTATACCTTGAATGTCTGTTTTACCTTGTTCAGTGTTATATTGAAGCAACCCCTACCTGTAACCTTGCAGCAGTTTTTTTTATACCATGAATGTCTGTTTTACTCTGCTCAGTGCTATGTTGAGAAAGCTCTACCAGTGCCTTCCGCAGTTTTCCATACCCTTAATGCCTGTTTTATTGTGCTTAGTGAATGTTATGTTGAATGCAACCCCTACCTGTAACCTTTCAGCAGTTCTTTGTAACCTGAAGGTTTCTTGCAGCTGCTCGGTTTGTTTCAGACCAGCCCGTTCCTTCAGCAGTGGTAGGTTCGTCTTAAAGATGTGTGATCTTGCTCTGACAATCGTGTACCGTGGTGTTGGAGGGGGTGGCATTGCTGGACGCGATGTCAGGGTAGCTAATTTCTCCTTCACCATGACGAGTTCCTTCAACTGACTGATCTTCTGGTTGAGCTCGGGTAAAGCTGCAGCGACCGTCGGGGCAAACACCCTCGTTGGTTTTGGAGGGTGGCTAAAGTGCGGTCTATCAGGTGCTTCCCCTGCTTTCAACAGGCCATCCACTACCACTGCTTTCCCCTCATCGACCCCCGGAGTTGTTCTCCGTCCGCTTTGGATGGATCATTAGGGTCAGATGGAGGATTTGGGCTGTCATCCTTCGACGGAGAGAAGCCTAACCCTCAACATGGTCCAGCCTTCCTGATATGACGGCGGGTGCGTTACTCTCTACAACATTACTGCATTACGCACCTGGCAGTCTCAGCCACATGGTTCGGTTTCACAACTGCAAGGTCCTTTTTGGCTAGACTGTTCGTACTGTCCTTTAGTACTTTTCCCTTGGGCATTTCTTCTCAGACTTGGGCTTTCTCCGATACCGTCTCCTGGGCAGAGTTACGGGACCCTCTGGGGGTGGAGGAGACCCTGGCAGGAGTGTTCGGCTTGGGCTTCTCGTTCAGTGCCAGGTAAAAGTTATTCTCCCGCTGGAACAGTTTTTCCAATTCCGTCTTCATGTTGGTCTCTTTGGAGTAGTTGATCACTGGCAGAGGTGGTCGCTGTCATTGGGCCCTGAGAATGACTTGTTGAGAGCAACATCTGCAACACAACCAATTAGTGATAATAAAAAAATCTTCAATATGGTCAATTTTCTGAAATAACGTCCAAATCACCCAAACCATAAAAGTATTGAAGCAGATGAACATGGTTATATGGTACTATTGCCTCCAAATACTTCACCCAGTAGACCAGATCACAGGAACCAAGTTCACATGGCAGGAGATCAGGTTCCATTAGTCAAACAGGTACACATTGAGTACTGTATCAAGACCAGAACCTCTTGACCCGAAGGTAGCGCCAAAAATCTTGGGCAAACACCAATGGTCGAGTCCCACAAAACGTTTCAATGTTTTAGGAGAACATTGTTGATTACTCTGATAATGCTCTCATGCTTGGTATATTTATTCAGAGTGATCAACTATCATTCAATTACCACTGCGTTTCAACTGGTGAACAAGTGCACACACTGCCGTAACCTACAGCGCCAGGTCGAATCCATCTCTAGAAATCATATTGGCCAGAGGCAGTTCCGTGGCAAGGAAATGATCACGACAGGGCATCCCATTTGTGTATAGGGATGCAAAGTGGCAAAGGAATCTATTTACTGAGTAATTCCTATGAGAATGGAGTGATAATGATCGGAAAATTTCCAAGCCTATAGGTGAAGTAATGTTGGTAATTTTCTCCTAAATTAAACACTGGAATTTTGCAAATTTTGTCAGTCCACATTATTTGAAGGTGATGGAAATTGGTTCAACAAACCTACCAAACCTGCATAGGACGTTTTCATATAGTAGGACAGGAATTTCAAACCCTAACTAGTAGGCAATCACTCTGAATAGTAATATGTCAATGGATAGCAAATGATGTGATAGCAATGACATGGGAAAAACAATTTAGGGTAAGATTTGAGACGCTCACTGTGATCTGTAAATCCATTGCAGTAATACAAAATGAAATAGCCAGCCATTACAAATACTTGCGACTCACCTGTCAATCCCTTGAAAGTACTTTTGTTGGAGACGAATAGGGCGTGGAGGACATGTGATTTGGCAGACTTTGGCGATACCGAGCTCATCTGTTAGAGCACACGGTGGAAGGACGAAGATGAGCTGTTTACCAACTTCTTCTGCAAATCCTATGGAGGAAGCAAAAACAGTATTGGTGGGAAAAACAGCATTGATACCAACAATTCAAAAGGAAGAGATATAGGTGTACCAGGAGGCGGATGGCTCAGACGGTGGAGCGAGCTCCAGACTTGAGATCAGTAAGTTGCGAGCTTGAATCTCATTGAAAGCTCCTTTTTCCACAGTGCTGTTAGACAAGGTATGTCTCCTCCAATGTCTCATGCTACCCACTTGTAAAAGTGGGTATCTGCAAGGTAACAAAAGTAGGCGTCAAGTTTGGAGTCGCTCAAAATTAGGCAATTGCGGTATTTATTACGTGGGGTGTGGGAATTGTCTGGCCACATAACCTACACACATAGACAACACACATACTATACATACACATACAACATACATACGCATACAACAACGCATTCACTGGATCTCTCCCCTCACGTGTAGACAACAAAATAATTGATTCATTGTTAGACGTTTCACATACCATTGGTTATCACTTCAAGCACTTTGAAGTTCAGCCAAAAAGGCTGTCATATCACCACTCTTCCTCAGCTGTCATTTTGTTTTTTAAAAGGTGAAAGTAGCGGCCCTTCGCAGAAAATGTTAATGAGAGATAGTTGATTCGAAATACTTCAAATATGGACATAATTATTCAAAAAGGTTCTGTGCATGGTGGTAGTTGCATTCATAGACAATAGATCCAGTGTAGTATATTGGCGTGGTCATACATATGGCAAAAATAATTCTATAAAATCCATGTGCAAATATTAGCCATAAGGGGAATTGGTGGGCAAATACTCGCAATGGTTACAACAAGTGGGTTCCTGAACAGCTATCTCGCGCCCATTTCATGATTAGTGGGTATTCCCTGCTAAGGTCTTTCACTAGTTATCAGATAAAAGCAGAACTAAAATCATTATAAACATAGTTGCCAGGCCCTAATATTTCATATATAAACAGCAATGCCAGTGAAACAGTCACATTGTCTCACTTTAGAATTGTTGAGACTAAAATGTTAACCATGTCTAATATGTGTTAAAAAAATCTTACTGAATGAAAAGAAAATGCAAAATTATGCCAATTATACACCTTTCAAACCTTTCAAGCTGAAAATGAAATGGTCTATCATATCCTCTACCTATGTTCCAATCACATCCATGGTTAGCCTGTAATCTCGCTGTCAAGCTCAACGCTTAAATACATAAAATAGTTTAATTACCATACTTATTTGTGATCCTGTCCACATGAGACATCAAAATCAGTCCTTGGTTTCAGAAAAATCTTTCAAACAAGAAAGAGCGACAGACATAAACACACATCAAAATGATCACTACGTCTCCTCCTGAACATATAATTCAGCCAAGATAAACCATACAAAAGAGCTATGTCACTCAAACAAAAGTCCAAAGATACAACACCATCAAAGGAAAAAGTGCTAATATTCCTATCACAAGGACTGACCAGTGGGCTAGAGACAGTGGAGCAAGCCTCTAGAACATACCTGCCTGCGGAGAAATGAACTAAAAGGCTAGGAAGTTGTATCGGTTAATATGAAACAATCCAAAAGACAGATGTGTCGATATACCACTGGACTGCACAAACCTTCAATTTTAAACTTCTGGTTTTACCCGTATTGACATAGGTTGAATGAACATAAGTGACTCTGCCACTTGTCTCTAGCAAGACCATGACTAATACCATTTTTCTAGACCAACCTGGACAGCCACATGCCAGGTTTTTTCAAGCCATTTTAGGCCTTAATTGCCAGCGATCTCAATCATTTGCACTCACTAACCCAATTATTGTCTTCCTTCTTCTCTATGTAGTCAAACCACCTTAATCTTCTTTGTTGCACACAACTACTAAACCTACACAAAGTTGAAGCCTATGTCCACTCACTGCAGATCCACCAGATCACATGCATACCATTCATCCCCAGGTTCTGAAAACTATCAACCTCGACAACCTCACTACCATACAAGAGTCACTCCTACCACGGGTCTCGAACAAGCAAACCTCAGCAGATGGAGGGAGGTGCTTCACTACAAATTACACATTCAATTCATCTACCTACGAGAAAGGAAGGACATATCTCTATTCATACCAGCAGCACTGAAGGGCGGGTCACACTACAACGATAACGTGTCGTGCAACAATCTGATTTTCTTTTGGTTTAGGCCAAATAATACCGACCCTTCCTTGATCATGACTGCTGAAACACACTGCCATAATGATGGAGGTCTTGATTTGTGATTTGATATTTTTTCAATTTTCCAGAGGAGAAGCCCCTCCTTCCGTTCTGATAATCACATTTTTCTATTTATTGTTGAGCTAAATGATTTATTGTATGATTTTTATTGTCCTTCGATGTAACGTCACCAAGGAATGTAGTTTGTTTCAAACACTTTCATTTTTTGCTGGTATTGTGAAAGTATACCATATTCATTCTAATGGACGTGCACTGTGCAAAGACAATCTCAGAAAAATGCGCGTTTATTAGGACGTCGTCTCGCGGAACTGGTACTAGGTTAAGTGATGCTATATTACTACAGATACCACAAAAGTCTAGCTTGGAGTGCTGAATTTACCTTCCAATCATCTACAGACAACCATTTGTAGCGAAATCAGTCAAAAAGTGATGAACTGTTGTAGAGATACTAACAAAATTTTGTAAGCGTTTCTGAAACTAGCCTATAGATCGTTAATGATTGAGGCCGCTTTGCTTTTTTGGGGGGGAAGGGGGAAGCATAAACGTTGTTGTATGTAGTGAGGTATACATTCCACTAAGCAGATTTTGACATTGCACAGCTGGCAAAACTACTTGTCGTTGATGCTTCAACAACCCCCAAGGCTGACTGACCCCTTGCCCCCCTCCCCCTTCCAACATCACACCTTGCATTTACTTCCTACTAAAATATTTTGTCAGTGTACAATTAGTGCTCGACCAGTTTTTTAGAAGTGTGCCTCTATTTAGGGTTACAAAAATCATAAATCATGCAAAATTCCATGTGTGCTTATATTAGGGCATGAACTTCTATTAGAATGAATACGGTATTAGTATTCATGACATTTGTTACCACACAAACCCCTTCATCGGAATCAGTCTGAAATTGGAAAAGATTGTGCAGAAGAAGGATAAAAATTGTTATAGTGTGACGGGCCCTTGAACCAAGATATCAATCACACTCACCCTCATGGAACCTAGGAAGATGACAGAGCTTTGGGTGCTTGCTGATATCAGACGGCATAATCTGCTTGATCTTACTGATCGACAGGGCACTCCCCAAGTCTAGACGTCTGGGCCTGGAAATTAGGACAAGAGACAAGAGGGAACATTCATGATACCTACATTCAACTTAACCTGTGTTTACCATGATTCCATGGGATTTCTTGGACTGAGGGTAAACCACTGAGACCGGGTATCACAGAGGTACAGAAAATTGCAGATCTTGAAGCCAATTGCAAGCTTTTGCAAGAACACTTGCCCACTGCTACACTGGGCATTTGAGCCAAAATGCAATGGACAAATAGCATTATGTTTCAGTGACGCCAATAATAGATTAAATAAATGGAACTTACAGGTCTGCTGGCAAGTAAGGCAGTCTGCTGGACACTATAGAGGCATTGCAGTGTTCCTTGCCTCCGTTCATCAGTTTGCCCTTCCACAGAGTGATGGGTGTGGTATAAGCTGAAAAAAAACGAAGCAAGAACATGCAGTGGCTATTAAAGCAAAAGTTCACAGACTGGAGAGATAGAAGGATAGATACATGGATACAATGATCATGAGCATCACAATAGCGCAACCAGCATAGCTGGCTGGCTTAATTGAGTTAAAAAACAGCACTGCTTTTTCAGTGTGTTTTATTCTCTAGGAATTGATCATTTCTCTACATACAGTACAATGTGGTTTAAAATTAGGTGAGGGAAACAGAAGACAGGTCCTATTTGATATGTGATACAGAAGCAACAGATGACCGCTGAATGAGACATCCAAATCACAACTCTAATAAATAGATCATCTCAAGTACATGAGTCGGGTAGGTCGGTGGGTCTTATGGGCAAGAGATATATTATAATATTTGATCAGTTTTTAATGAAACATTTATCTGTCATCCAGGGAGATGTAAGGCAACGTATGTCTTGCTCTATAGTCACCTCTTATACTGTATATAACAAGGGGCAAACTAGGTTGCATATCAGCATCCGAGTAACGAATTGGAGAAGAATTAACCTGCATGTGGTGGCCATGGATCAGAATGTCCAACCACAACTACTGTCCTACTTGCCCAATGACATTAAACCCAGTCAGTGAGAATCATATACAATTGCAATACATCGATGAGTCAATAAAAATAAATTTTTGTATAAAAATATACTGATCCGAGCAAAACATGTGAATATTGAGAATGCTGAACAATCAATCCCTAGACATTCATCATGTTGAAAGGTCTAATTTGTAATAATAGTATATGGCTAAGTCAGATTTTTTTTTTCAAAGAATACTGTGTGAGAAAATAGACTCACATGAGGAGAGCAATGGTGGCTTCTTCACCACTATCGAGCTGTCATCTCTATCCCCATCCTTCTTACTGCACTGAAAAAAAGAAAAAGATAAACACAATCAGAAATCATCAATTGTAATATGACCAATGAGCCTTTTCGGTTGCAAGTCCGCATGCTCACCACTAAACAGCGCGGGGGGTATGGACAAGACTTTCCCCATAGCTCACTATTTTTCAACTGTTACAACTCTCTGAGAACACAACCAATTCATCCCATCTTTTCGGATGTTATTGTTGATAAGTAAGTGGGGAAATCTGTAACGTTTTGTGCTGGTAAGATATGAAGCTTTCATCAGGGAAGCTTCAAAAGATTGTTTTGCACACTGTTCGTGAAAGTGGAATAGCCACCAGCTAATGTACCCCTATGACCTTCAATAGCATTATCATCTCATTAACTACAAGGCTTATTCCATTCATGTGTACCAAAAGTTTACCCCTTTCGATCATCAATTTGGAACCCTCCTGGGTTTTACTATATATAGCAGCACCTATCAGTTGTTGGGGGTGGGAGGTTGGGGCAGTAAGGGAACTTGATTTCTCTACATCAACATACAAGCAATAGGTACAATTTTCTACGACATGAGGAATAACAGAAAAAGGAGGAACGTAAACTCAGCCTCGCATTTACCAGTCAAATGCTATATACCAACTGACCGTATAACTGAAGTGCTTACAGCAGGAGTTGAGGGAATAGGACATGGGCAAGAATATTGTAGTGTAGGTCCTAGGTTAATGCTAACAACCATCAGTGCCAAGAGTAGAAGCCTTCTACCGTCTCCCATAACAGACAACGAATATCGATTATAATAATAATATTCTACATATCAGCTACGGGCAACTTCTTCCAGTGTGGGTGCTCTTCAGAGTGTTCTTGGGAGCCAAATGAAATAAATGACATAGTGAATATTCCTCGAAATATGGATAAAAGCAATATATGTAGTACAATTCTTAGATAAAATTCTATATTGGCAGGGTTGGAAGCAAGTCTCAAACTCATGCTTGTTATTGGAAGAAGGGTAGTTCCCAACAAGTTTCCAACTTGATCTGTCCTGTGACGTGAGGAATGTAGGCCCAAATTCCAGCAAGATAGTTGTTTACCAGCTGGAACTTTGCATCTCATTTAAAACACTTCACGGCCAGGAGAATTGCCTCTGTGGGCCGCATTTGGCCTGTGGGTAGCATGTTGCCCATGCTTGTTCTACATCCTCCAGCACACAGAGAAAACATATCTTCCAGCACACCAGGGTAAACACATCTCCCAGCACACAGAGAAAACACATCTCCAGCACACAGGGTAAACACATCCTCTAGCACACAGGGTAAACACATCCTCCAGCACACAGAGAAAACACATCCTCCAGCACACAGAGAAAACACATCCTCCAGCACACAGAGAAAACACATCTCCAGCACACAGAGAAAACACATCCTCCAGCACACAGAGAAAACACATCCTCCAGCACACAGGGAAAACACATTCTCCCAGCACACAGAGAACACATCCTCAGCACACAGGGAAAACACATCCTCCAGCACACAGGGTAAACACATCTCCAGCACACAGAGAAAACACATCCTCCAGCACACAGGGTAGACACATCATCCAGCACACAGAGGAAACATATCTTCCAGCACACAGGGTAAACACATCCTCCAGCACACAGGGTAAACACATCCTCCAGCACACAGGGTAAACACATCCTCCAGCACACAGGGAAAACATCCTCCAGCATACAGGATAAACACATCCTCCAGCACACAGGGTAAACACATCCTACAGCACATAGGGGTAAACACATCCTCCAGCACACAGAGAAAACACATCCTCCAGCACACAGGGTAAACACATCCTCCAGTGCTCAGGGAAAACACATTCTCTAGCACACAGGGAAAACACATCCTCAGCACACAGGGTAAACACATCCTCTAGCACACAGGGTAAACACATCCTCCAGCACACAGGTAAACACATCCTCCAGCACACAGGGTAAACACATCATCCAGCACACAGAGGAAACATATCTTCCAGCACACAGGGTAAACACATCATCCAGCACACAGGGTAAACACATCCTCCAGTGCTCAGGGAAAACACATTCTCTAGCACACAGGGAAAACATCCTCCAGCACACAGAGAAAACACATCCTCCAGCACACAGGGTAAACACATCCTCTAGCACACAGGGAAAACACATTCTCTAGCACACAAGGTAAACACATCCTCTAGCACACAGGGTAAACACGGAAAGATGTAGACATCTTACCACATAAAAAATGTATGCATCTTAGATAGGGTTAATTCATCCACCAATCTGGTTCCAGAATCATTCCCGTACGTACCACTACAACGGCTTGGTGCCATAAAGCTTCATTGCTTCATTTCACACCAGTATTACTGTATCTTATATTCGTATTGCTGCAGGTGCTAATCTCCTGACATGCCTAATCATGTTCACAAGCAAGCCGGAGCAAGAGCAACTTCCTAGTAGGCCATTTTTATTCCAAAGCTTACTATGAAGCTATTGTATTAACTGGAGAGGTTGTGAGTCCATGTTCCATGACGCAATTTAAACATTGTTAGTGAACACAGAGGGAGGTAGCGATGTTCTCTGTTGCTCAGTGTGGTTGAAAGTGAGAGAAATAAACAATCAAGTAGTCTAGAGACCTTGATACCATGGACCAATTCATCAAACTGTTACCAGTATCTGTTACTGTAGTTATTGTATTACATCGTTGCTTACAGTTCAATGATGGTACCCCCTGTAGCAGGCGACTCCTTCTGCCGCTCGGTGTACTTGAAATGAACCAACGCGAATGGACAGACCTGCTGGGGCCTTGTACCATGTCCAGCTCACCAAACTGGTAGCAGTAAATCTAAATAGGGAGACAGAAGAGCAGAATAACTCCATATCCCACTCTTCACCTTTCCACTAAAGTGCTCAAAGCACATGACTGCTCCATGGTGATGTCTTTACACTCTGCGTTTCTTATAGACCTGTATATTTTTTTCAGTCATTAAAATAATATAGGCCCACACGTTATTCTTTTTAACTCAAACAAACACCATACTCCACTGGAAGAAATACTCTTCGTCAATAATTTTTCTCCTGTTTCATATTTTATATTTCATGTTCTCATCTAGAGCCAGATTGTATTTAGTAGGGAAAATGTATAAATATAAAATTTCAATCATTCATTATTCATTCCACAGGATAGTACGGGCTGATATATCTGCTCTCTTTGTACAGAGACTTGGTTTCAATCTAAAAATTGAAATCCATGCCTGAAGGACACCTCAGAATGATGTTTTTTTTTTCGTTTTAAGAATCGTGAAAGTATCATTATTGACTCATTGCAGTTCCTTACATTGAAAGATGCAGTTCATCACAATATTTCAACAGCGCTTCACCTCCATAGCACATGATTCTAATGAATTTTATACATATGCCAGGTTTGCGAAAACATCACCAAAATGTACTTGTTGCTCAATTATATAATACATCGATGCTGTTGTGCACACTGTATTGACTGCCAGTAAAACAGTTTTTTTTCTTCCTATGTCCTTACTGTGTGGGGAATTGATGTTTGCCATGAGAACATTATTGGCCGCTGCCCATGTACTGAAATCGCGATCAATATCAATGTTATAGTGTGGAATATACACACTTATTTCTGCAAACCCTGCTTGAAAATCTATACGGAACTTTGGCCCACATAAATTATTCCTCTGCAGGATTCTGGTTGCCTTCACAGGAATCCAGGCACCCCACGCTTAGCGCGAACACTAATAGAGATATTAACGCGATCATGGCAACCAGGCATGCATGAGTGTTGTGGTGCAACGAGAATAAGTGTTTGGCGTAAGAACACGCTAGAAATGCTGATTAGTTCTCACAATATGTTGGTCTCTGAACCTGATACTCTATCAACTGAGGTTATCTCTCCTTCATGTAACTTTCATGGCTCAATTATATTGTTGAAGTATTCCCTTCTCATCTTGTTGTTGAGGCTATCAATGTTGAAAATGCTTGACAATGAAAGTGACAGTATTCCAAATTTTGTTATGTGAAAGCTGCACATTATATCGTATGCGGAGAAATACATACAAAGAGGCATCGGGCCTCTCATGGAGATCGAGCTCAAATTCTTTTGCTCTCTAGACCAAAGCTCTATCTGACTGATCTCCATATGCCTAAATGGCTTAATAATATTGTAATTAAACATGATTATTCTTGAGCAGGGTTCCTTAGCTTGCAGATTTTAGTGGCCATGACCGCGACCCCCGCATGCAGAGGCAACCAAACTCACCACAGACGTCATGGTCTTATAAGCTAAGTCGATTGGTCGCTGCCTGACGAGCCTTCCCACATTTTGCTTCAAGGACGTTATTGAGCGCGACCTAGAGCTCACTGGCATCGACCACAAGAGAAGAATTCACAATTCAAGAGTGGAGTGAAGCCGTACATGGCACAGGGTTCCTGCGATCATGGGCAATCAATGCTATGACTTTTCCATGACCTTTTCATGACCAACAAAGGATTTTCCAATGACGGTCTCTATGCCATCTCGCCCCCACAGAATTCTCAGCTGAACATCTAAGAAAGAGGCCAAAGCAACAACAGCAAACGCCTGGTGAGAAAAGTGATAACATCACTTCATGAAATTTCCAGGACCATCTTGACTTCACATTTTACTGAATTTCAAAACTTATTGAGGCCTGGATTAATGATGAAGTTCCATGACTTCTCCAGGTTTTCCATGACTGCCAGGAAACCTGATGGCAGAATCTGGTCCAGTGTGGTGATGAAGCACACCTAACGAAGGGGAGCAGCTACATAAAAGGAGCGCCAGGCGAACTGGTCTTCAGGCCCTGTCAGACGATCACCTGACAACGTGACAAATGTCCATGCCTTTTCACCTGGTTGGAACAAAGGTCATGATTCCGATTACCAGAGGGCCCTGGCAAAGTCCCATGTAACATTCTTTGCCAGTGTGGTTCAAACTAGGTGTCTGGTTCCATTGACTGGCTGGGGGTGTTCAGTGGGACAACCTTCAATTTACCTATCGAGAGGAAATGCAATTCTGCATTATTAATAACCTGAGTGATTTTAAAAATATAACGATACCACCTTTTCGACGTGATAAAAGCATTTGATTTGAACCCACAATCCTGGTTCAAAATCTGGGTTAGGGGGACTGAGATCATCGCTCCTCATTTGTTAATCCCCAAAGAGATACGCGAAATCACATCCCTTCTACCCTGATAGAGGATAACACTTATTTCTGAGACAGCTGTTCAGTGGGAATCTGTAGAAGAAAAATTCAGGATGTTGATTAAGGGAGATGTGAAATTGTGATGAAGGCATGAGAGAAATTGAACAGGAAAATACAGGTGGTCGATTCGGAGGGGGAATGTTCTGGTGGTGGAACAATGGCAATGGTGTTTGCAAGACCATCTGAAATGCCATGACATTGATTACGGTATAATGTCATATGATATGTCAATAGGCTTGGATTATAATGGGGACGGTCTTGTGGCGGCATGCATCGGAAATGGTACATTTGCCAGGTCTTATGAGACGACATATGAATCTTAGTACTGGAGAGATTTCCAGGAGGCAGAGATGTAACTGACACCGTCATGACTGCATAGATTCCTGGACTGTCGCAAGGAATAAAAAAAGGTGCAAAGACCGAGTTAGTTTTATGCAGGGAAAGTGTTGATATCCAGGGTTTCCGTTAACCCGGGATTCCGGGTACCGGAACAAGATATTACCAGCAGACAAGAATTCAGACAAGCGTCCTGCGGACACAGTGTTTTGAACAGGACGCACCACGATATGTATCAAATGCGCCCAACCCTCTTCCCCAAGCACGCAAGGTGTATCATAATTCACTTTAGTTTCAGTCACACTATCCGATTTTCCATCTTTTTCATTGCATGCATATGTTTGTGATACGGCCAAAACACTCAAGCGTAGCAATACGCCGCGAAAATAATGCTGTGGCATGTGACTCGCGGAGGCCCAGTACTCGGTGCCATGAATGAATGGATCGATTCACCAATTTCTCGCTGGATACAACGATGATAATTCTTAGTTTAGCAATGATTTTAGCACATTTACAATCAAATTCCAGGCAGTTGTATTGCTCGGTATCCAGGCCAAAATCGAGGCAATGGTTAGCGGTAGTTTAGAGCATACGGCCGTTCGTAATTTGAGTGTCTTATGCATAGCGCGATGCACAGCATGTAACCTAGTTATGTTACGGCATAATGAACAATCGTTGGGGAGTTTCATTAGGGGAGGGTCGGGATTGCCAAGCTGCAAATCATGTGTATAATTGCAAGACACCATTTTGCTCAAGCCTGTGGGTATATTTTGATATGGTGTTTGCGTACAGTGTTTAATTTTGAGCCGAAATGTTGGCAATTTCTGCCGCCCATATGTTGGGTAATCGGTATCTCGTGATCGGAACTAGATGAGCATTTTACCGATTCCGATTATGCTATAATCGGTCCGATTCCGATGATCGTTTGAATACTAGGATTGACGAAAAGTCATTTAGTAGAAAAGAAAACAGAACAATGTAGGTCTTACTACGGTGTTTGTAAATGAGAACAGGGTACTGGGGTAGGGCGCGGTCATGAGTAGCTGGGAGAAAGAGGGGTTTGGGCGTATGTGAGCGACTCCAGCGCTATGACTTCCGACTTATGTATTGAAACACATATAGGTCGGAACCTAGAGATGTATTTTTATTTGAAAACGTCTCTTGGTTCGACTGTAGAAGGTCAGCCAGAGCCAAAACACATAACGTAAACAATAAGTTACAGTAATAATTAAGCAGAATTTTGGGTGATAATAGTACGTTGTAATTTGTAACTAAGAAGCCTTGTGCATATTAATGTTTCGGCGTATGTCTCCCACTGAGTGTACTCTTTTCTTATTTGCATAAAAATAATTGTTTAAGTGGGACTCTCCAAAAACTGGTTGGGACTCTTGAAAATTGGATGGGACTCTTGGCTTTTTGTGACTCTTGGCACTTCAGACCTAACGGAAACTCTGAATATCCAAACAAATTCTTCACAACACAAAAAATTTCAATAACTTTGCATGGTAACTATTATAGAATGGAAGAAATTAGTGAGCAAAAATCACTCATGATCTTTAGATGAAACCCAGGAACCATAATGGCATACCTTAAGGACCCTTGAGTCCAAATCAGTATTTGTTCCTTCTTCCGTATCCAAGACTCCGGGCTAAGATGTCCGAGTATCGGTTCATGTAGACCCTGCTGAGGCATTCAAATGTACTGTTACTACTACTGTTTCTCTGCGCCGAACCCAAAGAAGAAATATCAGCCCATGTACAATAGCCCAGTGCTTAGAATAACTCATTGGGTCTGACATAGGATTGGTATGGCATTACAGCTTTTCAAGGCATCTTACATCTTACATTCACTGTAGGCCCCGATGTTTGATTGGCTGACGACCAGCAAGCAAGCCAAGGCAACTTGAGCTTTTGCGTGAACGCAATTTGAGCGTTGATCAAAACCTTTTTCGAACTATCTCTAATTCATGAAGTAGATATTTATTGATAGTACAACCGCGTGAATTATATTGTCAGTTTGAGGTACAAATAACTTCTCTTTGAAAAATGTTGATTTTGTGTACAGTGCAATCTCTGGGTGATTCTGTCACTGTTCAAAGAATCATTGAAAAATCTTGCCTATGACACCAACGCGCCTCGACCGACAGTATATGGGCTCTATACAACGGGCAAGTACAGTACTGTCTGACATGGATCAACCCAAAAATACTCCACAGTTTTCATTTTGTGGAACAAATATATTGAATAACGTCGACTCGCAATATGTATATTTCCTGAGAGTGAACATTCCCAGCTTGCTAAAGTTGTTAATTTCATATCTGTGTGCAATCTTTTTTTTCAATGAATGTGAATTGCAATTCAACAAAAAAAAGTTTGCTCGTGAGTGGCGGAAGTGAATTAGGGAATAATGAACAGATACGGAAGCTTTTGTTGCAGAATTAAAATCAGGATGTCGTCAGATAGGAAGGTTAGGGAAGCAAGGTGCATATAGACTTTTCAACAGTTAATTCAAAAACAAATGCCCAAGTATCTGTTTATTATTCCCATTGATAAAATGCCCAATCACTCTACTTATTGTTCCATATGAAAAGTGTGATAATAATGCCAAAACTTAGAAGCAAAACGTTTCGAGGAGTGTGCAACTTGTACATCGCATATCATGTTTGCGACGGGTAAAACCGCGCCAAATTGCTTGCGCGCATTGTTGTGCTTGCGTGCGTTTGACTCTTAAACATAGATGCAAGCATTGCGTGTCGCACGCTCATCGTTATTTGGACAGCTGGTGTTTAGTAAAAAAAAATAAACAACTTAATCTCACTTTACACGTGATTCTACATACAGAGGTCACATGGTATTTTATGAATAATATAACAATGCACCACGTGCTTTGACTGCCCACTGCAGGTGATAAATTCTGGAGTGCACCATGTGGTATCATATGCTACACTGTGGCCGGGGGAATTTTACAGGTGCTCCCGTCATGGATTGCGTGATTTCGGGTGCGCTTTTCTGTATTTCAGGTGCGAATTTGCACTCTGCCCCCGTTTTTCCAAGCACTGGCTCACACACAAACCCAATGGGGCAAGTCCCACATGAACAATAACAATGAAATGCGGACCGATCCACGAGCAATGAACTATCCAATGAACCTGAACGATAAAATTGTTGACCAATCAGGCGAAAGTTTAGGTGGAACGTCACTGCTATTTAGCTCCTAGTCGCTCTGAGCCGCTGTTATTGTGGGCTTTCATCCCTGTAGAGTCAACGCTCCAATATTATGTTATAGTTATCATTACAGTCAGACGGAGGCTTAACATGTATTAGGGAAAAGAACTATGCAAAAGTAATGCTTCAATAACTATATTATATACAAGATCCAGTGCTTTGGCAAAAAAATTGTTATGGGGTGGAGTTTGGTTTCTGAGTTCTGGAGAAAGTCGCCCCAACTTTCCCTCTGGGTAAAAAAAAAACAATTTGAAGGCTCTAGATGCAAATGGTACAATGTTTAAACAAGTTTTTTGTGAGTGCTGGACACCCAAAAATGACAGCCAACAGAGAATTGCAGGCCAGAGGAGACAAAATTGTCAAAATTAAAACTGAGCAATCAATGGTGGAGTTCAGTACATATAGCTAAAAGTATGATTTTCCAGATGTATAGTCAAATTTTCTGTACTATTATCATCAACAGCCCCAATTATTGATTATGTGAAACAACTGGGTTCTTTATCTGCTAGTCTTGTCCATTCCAGAATCAGCAATTGTTCTGTTAAGGTATTCAGTTTGTTTCAGCCATCCTGATCTGAAGTGAGGGACTTGCCTGTTAGCAGATAGTAACAGTAGAGTGTAAAGCATCGTAGAGGTGGTCATTGTTTGCTCAGCTTGCAGTGTACAAAACATGACCTAGTCCACCTTCAAATCATTAGCACTGAAGTGGCCAAAGCCACCAGAGTGAAAATGTGACTAAAATCTCCATTTATATTTATTTAAGGTTATGGCACACCACATCACTATAGCTCTTATGGTTCGTCTGTTATCTTGCTAAACATGCCTCAAACAATTAAATTACATACTAGATTAGGATGATTACCCTCACTCGCAGGATGCCAGAACAGCATCTTGAGGGAGACCGAAGAAGACCTGGTAGAGTGTGGTGCATAGAAGGATCCCACTGCCAAGAAGAGCTTTGTGAGACAGCCATGTACCCCTAACCGATGGATGATGATGGTGGCGATGATTATGATGGTGCAGGATGGTAGGTGATACCCTGCCTTCAAGTCCTAATCACCAAATATATATATCTAGAATAATATTGCCAGTGATATACTGAGGCCCAAAGAGATGAAATCAAAACAAAATTGTGACATTTCATTTGTACGTGTTCTCTTACCCATGTCTCCATGGCCGAGTTGTCTCTCCTTGGCCTCACCTGTCCATCTGACATGAGGCCATCATTGCATATCAATTTAGCCTAGAACATGAGAAAAACGAAAAAATAAAAATGCAAATGACGCATCAAAGGAGGAAATACCAAAGCATCTCCAGACAAACAGACAGATAGGGATTATCGTAGTCATCAACACTGCGTGCGTTATATAGTGTCATTATGGTAAAAGAGTAACAAATGAGTTCTCACACCACTGGTCTCGCCTGCTTCTCAATCAGAGTTGTTCC
This sequence comes from Sclerodactyla briareus, assembly GCA_026419785.1. NCBI lineage: Eukaryota > Metazoa > Echinodermata > Holothuroidea > Dendrochirotida > Sclerodactylidae > Sclerodactyla > Sclerodactyla briareus. The sequence continues at coordinate 172,461 of JAODTK010000887.1, forward strand.
TGTATTCATCGTTTGTTCCAACCATCCTAATCTAAGAGATGGATTTTCTGGCAGATAATAATAGAGCAGAACCTGAAAGCATCACACAGGTGGTTATTATTTGCCAGCTTCTCAGTGCTTCACATAAATGAGTGGCAATAACGAGCGACCCAGATCCCAGAGCAAAATTCATTGAGACTTAATACAGACCTGTCTACAAAGTTTTGTGACATTGTGACTGAATTACAACTTCACAAAAGTGACCCCATCTCTGCAATAAATATATAGAGCCGAAGGTGGACTACATTTATCGAGTTTCATGGAATAAAACTGATCATTGAAATTTGACAGTCTAATTAGAGACATACTTTATCAGACAACTAATCAGTTCCTGCAAACATCTACCTATATGCCGAACCACATAACCATAGTTAGTACTTTGAAAAATTGGCAAAATATTGTAACTCCACGACCAGCCATCAACTGAAAAACTAATACACACCTTTGTTACTCCCTGTTTGACTAATGTAACAGTTTGCTATTCGGTCTTTCCTCATATCAAATCCAGAAACTCCAAATATTTCAAAATTCCACTGCTTGTCTATTTACTCAACAAAGAAGAAAACCACGTTACCCCTATTCTGTGTGAACTAACCATTGGCTGCCTATTCAGCAATGTATCAACTCAATCCTCTGCCTCACATGCAAAATGCTCCATAACATGGCTGTGGCTTCAATACCTGAAAGAGCTTCTAACGATCCGTACAATGGGGCGCGCGCTTCACTTGAATGCACTAATGATTCCCAAAGAACGTGATGCCAAGTTCCACAGGGAGAGGGCTCACTGGTGTGGGCGCCGCGTTTGTAGAACGCTTACCACAGTCGCTCCAATTGGTGGGTAATTTCAATACTTTCAAATCTAATTGAAGGACATACTGTTACCAGAATATTTCAGTGTAGACAATTGGTTTGTTTTGTATTCTATAGTAGGGCCCTGTGTTATGCGCTCAGCATCGTCTTTGTAAAGCGCTTTGAGAAATTGGTTATGTAAAGCGCCATAAGCAGTTCATTTATCTATGATCAGAGCACATGCCTCTTACGCCTTGGAATCATGCTAACAGGCCAAACAATAAATACACAGGTAGGGTCATTACAATACCTTAGTGACTTTCATGCCCAAAATCTAACCAGATTGGTGCAAGATCACCCAGGCGACGAGTATTAACAATTACACTAACAGTGGCTTGGGTTGCTTGGCTATGAAGATTTAACTTGTGTTTCTGGGAACACTATGAGTCTATGACAATAGGACGATTCTAAGAGTGTCAGTCTCGTTGATTATCTCTGATGATTTCAAGCTGAGAAACTGCAGGCTTGAGAATAATACGTGATTTCAATAGAAAACAAGATTGTTTGCAGGGTTGTGCAAGTATGACATCATTCATTATTGAATGATGGATGCTCTTCGATCTTGCACAATACACATGCCAAAACTTCAAATGACTGGAACTCCGTAACGGAACGTCCTATGAACTTCCTGTTTGGACGGACGCATTCAGTTTCTCTACAGCTAATATAATAGCTCTATAAATTAATTCCCCGGGCACTGTAGTGTCCAGGGGGTATGATTGCTCACTCCTCAAAATGATGCTCAACGGGGGATACACACGGTTGGCGGTTTTTTTTACCCGCTGAACAGTGTCTAGCTTCATCCTGCAGTTGTCCTTTAACATTCGGAGCAGACTTACTATATCCATGTTCTCCACCAGCAGGAAGGCGTACTGCTCTGCAAGCTCTTGATCAGTCCTGCCCTCCTCCTTCAGCTCTTTCCTCCGCTCTTGAAACTATGCAACAGAAACAGTATGACAAATAAGTAATGGTTGAATACTTCAGAGGGTACAATAGAAAACTAGACATTTCCAGGATAGAAAAGGTTCATTCCTCAACGGGATGAAACTGTGTTTAACATCCTCTTACCATTCATATGGCCTATGGGTGCATCAGGGTTTCAATTCAGCCAAATAAGTTGGTTTTTTAAATCGCTAGCCTCGCCCATTTTGCAATTGGTGGTCGTTTCTTTCAAGGTACTAATCAGAAGGTTTGAACCATCCGATCCTCCAGCATCATCAATCATTCACAGCACAGCATCCTGATGTGCTGTGTAGTGAAAATGGGCATGAATCATGCAGATGAGACACATTATTTTACCATCACAGTGACATCATCTAACTTTGAATTAATCAGAATTAGGGGTGGCCCACATCAGCGAAATTTCACGAATTTGCATTTGAAAATATGCAAATCAGACACATTGAATGACTTCAACTTGCATTTCAAAATATTCAAGACCTTGAGTGACCCTTGAATTAATGTTACATTTCTTGGAATTAAAAGTAGTCCATATCCACAAAGTTTGTTGAAAAATCCTACAAACTTTGCATAGATTATGCAAATCAGAGTACTTGATAGCATAATTCATTCTAAAAATCTATTCAGTTCAACTACCTGATATCCTGTACCTACAGGTATGTGCCAAACTACATCAGCATATCTCTCAGGGTTTGGTGGTGTTACCATTCTCAAACATGGTCCAATCTACACCAAAAACAATAGGGTTTGTGTATTCCCCATTACCAGAAGAATACAGTTGGCTTGATCCATCCAGGTGGGGTTGCGTTATTGTGTGCACAAGCCAAAATTGGCCAAAATATCAATTTTTCCCAATTTTCAATTTTTACCAAAAATGACTGGGCTTAGACCCCCAACGACACAAAAAAGGTTCTTGTATTCCCACAACGAAACAAGCCGCACACCAAATCCGAGCTTGATTGGACCAAGCGGTTGGATTCAGTGTCTTCACAAGATTTTCAGACCTTGATCTATGTGACCCCAATGACCTTTGACCTGTCCCAAAAACAATTGGGGGTCATGTACCCATTATGGGGAATCCACATACCAAGGATGAGCTTGATGGGGTCGAGTTATCATGTTCACAAGCCAAATTGGTCAAAATATCATTTTTCCACAATTTTCCACCAAAAACAACAGCCAATTCACAAATAACAATAGAATCTTGCGTAGCCTATAAGGAAGCTGCAACACCAAATTTAAGCTAGAAGTGGGACAAGCATTCTGGACTCGCCATATCACAAGAATTCAGACTTTAACCTCGGATGAGTTGACCTGACCCCAAAACAATAGGGTCATGTATCATTATGGGGAACCCACATACCTAGTATGAGCTTCCATCCATCAGTGGGGTCGAGTTATCATGTTCACAAGCCAAAATTGGCCAAATTTATTGACTTTTCACAAATTTTCTATGTTGACCAAAATTTCACCCCGAACTATACATTAAACAATAGGTTCCTGTGTCCCAAAGAAAGGTACAGCCAATTTGAACCCGATCAGACCAACCATTCTGGACTTATCGTGTTCACAAGGTTTCATGCTTTGACCTCTGGTGACCGCAGATGATCTTGATTAGGCTCTACCGAAATGACTTTTTAAGGCCAATCCGATAGCCAATGTTTTCCCTTCCAACATGGGACGGCCAGGGATAAATTACGACTAAATGAAGTCTTTCGTTTCATTGGAGTGAAACGTACCGTTTGGTTATGTTTTGAAGAACCCTCTTACAAAGAAGTGAGCATCCACACCCTAGATGTAACCAATTCAAACAAATTATTAAAACAATTTGAGCACATATCGCCTGAACGTTTTTTCATAAAGAAGACTTAAGAATTGGAGAGATTAGATCACTAGTTTGTGTCTTACTAGCGTTTATGCGCTATTGAAAGTTATTCACGTAACAGCCCGAAAAACTTGTTGTAACATGGCTGCACGGGAGCACATGTCATTTCAAGTGCTTAAAAAATATTGTGAGTTACGGCAATACCTCCACTACTCAGTATAGCCTAGTCAGTGTTGCTGCTCTGAATTATTTACATTGCGTGCTCCAAAAATATAGCCATTGCTTATAGTGCGGCAGTACTACGATATCCGCAGTCTATGGAGAGGATCGAATTGTTAATGTAGTAGCTACCTGTGTTTGTGTTGCTGTTGGTTTGCCGTGACAAACTTTTTCAAAACAATTTCAATTTATGATAACAGACAACTCATACATGATACAAAGACATGGATATTGGTTAGAAGGGCAACTTTTCCACTCTGGCATATGTTTATTTTGCGCAGCTTGTAGACTTCAGTGTTGATTATTATCACTTTTCCAAAACTAATTGCAAATTGTACAGAAACAGTGGCACTGATAGGAAGTTCTCATAGGCCTAATTGTGCTGGCGTGGGTTGTTTAAAAATCAACATGATTTCTCCATGATTAATTTCGCCGTCTGGCTGTGAACTTCATTAAAAATTGAGAATTATTTATTATATATCGATAGGAAGGTGTTTGATTATTCTAATCGCTAGAAGGCGTTTCAGCAGGAGCATCGGTTATTTTCACGACAAATCATGATAGGTGGTGGAACAGACCACCAAAAGTTCGAGGACCGTTTTCAGCCGTTTCTGAAAACCGAGTGTTTGGGTGCTATAAAAACAATTGTCTGCTAGTAATTTTTGTGGTGCCATGGGGTTACCATGGAAACTTTCAAATTTACAGCTGAGACTTCTGTACACGTGTGTACATGTACTCATCGAGGAGAGCTGATTGGCGTTGCTCGTGTTTGGCTCCACTCCACTGTCTCGTGTGATCTGAGCGGTATTTGGGGACACCAGGGTAGGAAACATTTTTTCATTGCGGGTGCTATTTTTTTTTTGAAATCGCACCCCAATCCATTTGGGTGTACTTGAGATTTCGGGGGTGCTATGCCTAACCCATGAAAAATGGTCCCAAATGCATTGCTAAAGCCAGCGATTGGTTAGCGATCAATAACGCACACACTGTATGTGTTCAACAATGCATTGCAAACATCTTTTCACATATATTTACCAAGACTAATGCCCGATGCCAACAACTCATAGAAACAAAGGACCACAGAATTAGGAACCATAATTTCATAAACTCCTCAATATATTATTTCCCAACAATAAACAATGAAACTATGAAACATCAAGATTAAAACAACAAGAAAGCCGAAAGGTTAGTGATTCCTTGACTCCTTCTGAAAACCTCTAGGCAGACTAACGACAAATGGGAGATTGTACCAGCTCATTGTGGGCAAGCATAACGTCTGACGAACTTCTCAAGTTTTTTACCAACCAATAAGGGTTCCTATACTATTGATAGATAGCACACCACAATTCAGATGTTTCAGACTTTGACCTATGGTGACCCCTCCAACCGATTGGGTCATGAACTCATTATGGGAACAACACATGCCAAGGAGAGCTGTCATCCATTCAGGTTGGTCGCGTTATCAGTCAAAGCCATCATTGGCCAACATATTGGAACTTTCACAATTTTTCTATTTTCGACCAAAAATTCACCCCTCCTGACCTATACCAAAAAGAATAGGGTTCCTGTACTCCCCATAAGAAAGCTACACACTAAATAATCCACCCGATTCAGACCAACCATCTGGACTTATCATGTTTCACAGGTTATCAGACTTTACCCTGGTGACTCAGATGACCTCTGACCTGACCCAAAACAATAGGGTTCATGTACTCATCATGGGAACACAACTACCAAGAATGAGCTTCAACCATCAAGGTGGGGTCAAGTTTTAATGTTCACAAGCCAAAATGGCCAACTATTGACTTTTCACAAATTTTCTATTTTTGACCAAAATTCATCCCCGAACTAGACCATATAAACAATAGGGTTCCTGTGCTGCCCTATAAGAAAGCTTCACACCAAATTTGAACCCGATCAGGACAACCATTCTGGACTTATCGTGTCCAAGGTTTTTTCTTGCTTGACCTCTGGTGACCGCAGATGACCTCTGACCGGACCCCTAAAAACATAGGGGCCCGGACTATCATTGGGGGCCACACATACCAAGTATGAGCTTCATCATCAGGTGGGGTAGACGTTATCGTGGTGCACAAAGCCAAAATCGGCCAAATTATTGACTTTTCCACAAAATTTTCTATTTTTGACAAAAATTCACACCTGAACTTATACCAAAAACAAGCGGGTCCTGTACTTCCCAGAAGAAAGCTACACACCAATTTGAACCCCGTTGACCAACCACATCTGGATTCATCGTGTTCACAAGGTTTTCAGACTTTGGACCTCTTGGTGACCCATCAGATGACCTCTGACCGGACCCCAAAACAATAGGGTCCATTGTACTCATCATGGGGAACCCAACATACCAAGTATGAGCTCATCCATCAGGGGGGTCGAGTTATCGTGTTCACAAGCCAAAATGGCCAAATTATTGACTTTTCACAAATTTCTATTTTGACAAAAATCACCCCCGAACTATACCAAAAACAATAGGGTTCTTGTACTAATCATGGGGAACACACATACATAGAGAGACTTCATCCTCATAGGTGGGGTAGGGTTATCGTGTTCACAAGCCAAAATGGCCAAATTAGGGACCTTTTCACAAATTTTCTATTTTTGAACAAAATTCACCAAGAACTATACCATAAACAATAGGGTTACTGTACTCCCCATTAAGAAAGCTCCCACACCAAATTTGAACCGATTAGACCAACCTTCTGGACTGATCGTGTTACAAGGTTTCAGACTTTGACCTCTGGGACCTCAGAGGACCCTCTGACCTGACCCAAAAACACTAGTTAAGTACTGTCATCATGGGGAACACACATACCAAGTCGAGCTTCATATATCAGTGGTCGAGTTTCGAGTTATTGTGTTCACAGCAAAAATTGGCCAATCATGGATTTTCACAAAGCTTCTTTTTTGACCAAATTCACCCCGACCTATACCAAAAACAATAGGGTTCATGTGCTCCACTAAGAAAGGTTACACCCAAATTTGAACCCGATCAGACCAACATTCGGACTTATCGTGTCCACACCGTTTTAAAACTTCGACCTCTGGTGACCTCAATACCTCTGACGACCCCAAAACATAGGGTTCATGTACTCATGCTGGTAACACCATACCAAGTATGAGCTTCATCCATCCAGGTGGGTCCATTTCTTGTTTCACAAAGCCAAGTGCCCAATCATTGACTTTTCACAAATTTTCTATTTTTGACCCAAATTCCACCCCCTGACCTATACCAAAAACAATAGGGTCCTGTTGACTCCCCATAAGAAAGCTACACACCCAATTTGAACCCGATCAGACCAACAATTCTGGACTTTCGTGTTCAACAAGTTTCAACTTCTGACCTCTGACCTGACCCCAACACAATAGGGTTATCGTACTCAATCATGGGGAAGCACAATATGCCAATTTATGACTTCATCATCCAGGGGTCAATTATTGTGTTCACAGCCAGGCGTCTCACCCACACACACACACACGTACTCAACCTAACATACACACAACACAGCACACACAAACGTACACACACCCACCAACAACATAACCACACCCACTGGGCATGACTGCAATAATTCCTCCAACTTCATCAAGGATCAAAAATTGATCACACAACCGTATCAGCGTATCTTCTACCTCTGAATTCACTCATACTGAAAAACAGTTGTCAATGTAAGGCATAATTTTTATCTTTACCTGCGATACGGAAAACGGAAAAGTCACGGAAATCGGCAGTAGAAAAGGATTTAAATTTTCAAGAATCTGTCCCAAAAATAGTCTAAAGTCAAACTACTGTATTGACGTTTCCACCAAAAAATAATAATATTTATTTCCATGAAAAATTCCTTACTCGGATCAGTGAATTAACAAAATAATGAAATAAAGACATATTGTTACCACCCGCCGCAATCGCTAATAATTCCAGTCCTTAAATCACATCAGTTAGTTAGAAACGCCCAGATATGTTAATGTTGTGCGATAAAAAGTGGTTGCTGTCGCAGCCTGTAACCAAGTCAATAGGCGTGGCCGACTTGGTAGTTGATAAACGCACTGTACATCATCAGTGGAATGCATGTCAAATGCTAGTCACATGAGTAGGTGATGACCACTTGTTTCCAAACATGGGCCGAGTAAGAAAGCAACATATAGCTTTGCACCAATGCAGTTTTATTAATTATGTTCCTAAAGCTGCGTGTCCATGCAGCTGGGATATTCGGCAATATGCAATACACAGTTCGCAACACCCTGTGGGCAGTTTTTATCATTTCAATCATGGTTACGATTGAGCTTCGATTACGCTGCGGCAGCTGGATCGGCGAAAAACACAAATAATATTGTTGGGCTGTTGGCTATATAATATAGGCTCCGTAATACTGTACTTAGAACTTATACAGTTTACACAACGGGAATATTATGCCTTTAAGTCACATGGATGGAGCTCGCACTTTCACACAATCGGAAGTCGGAACAAATACCTGGGATTCGTTGAATTGTTTATATGAAGGCTGGCATGCAGGTACTGTAAGTGACACCACAGGAGAAGAGTAGTATGGTGTATGGGTGTTCCTGTGCTGTATACGAGGTTAAAGTAACAGAGCAACGTGGTACGGATACCAGCGGCAAAATCAATGGGAATATGTACGTCCCCCGCGCGGTCAAGAGGCTTGTCACGTACGTACATTGTGTCGCATATAGTTTCCGAGTGAAAATGAATTCGATGCGGAAGAATGAGTACAGCCAATCTGAGACAAAAACAGCAGCAGATGAAATGATTTATTTCCACGAATATGGGCTCTCTTGGGGCAGTTCCATTTCTCGGATGGGGTGCGCGAGATTACGCGTGCGATTTTGCTCATATGTACTGAATTTTCGCCACCACTCTATTCGATTCGGGTACTGTTTTGGACCTTTAGGTGCGGAATCCACTCCGCACCCATGTTGTTCCGACGCTGGCGGACAGCAGTTACACATCATTATATACCCGCGACACTGTAAGTGTCCCGGGTGCGATTATGGCTTGGGGGTGTAGCCGCCGCCACCCCCAGGCTCCGCCGCCCCGCGAAACTTTACCCGCTGACACATGTCTAGTTAAAATGTATTAGAAGTTGCGACGGGATCAAAACTAGAGGCTTGCATACTAGCAGGCCGCGTCTATGAATTAATAACGTACATAAGTACGTCAATGCAGGGGGTCATATTAGTGATATATTCAGATCGGAGCACGCTCAGGATGGTGCGTTTAACTGACAGCGGAGGATGGAATTTTAAATAAATCCTGACTGTCACGATAACGGGACAAGTTAGCCAAGCTAGGTCTACCTTCACGAGCCTTGCTGGGACCGGGGTGCTTCATTCTGACATTTTCCTGAGTGAGGGTGATTGGTGGGTGAATTTGACATAGCAAAACATGGTAGAATTGTGAGTACATTGCCACCGAATCCGATGTTTTTGCCGAGAATGCAAATATCGGGCCAGTCGATGTCCAATCCGATTATCGGTAGATCCCTAATCTTGTCCATCCAGTGAGGTCGAGTTAACGTGTGTCACAGAGCCAGGCGTTAAATACACACATGCATACACGCACACACGTCAGGGACTGCATAGATTCCTCTGAAACTTTCGTCAAGGAATCAAAAATCTAGTTGTAAGATCCTGTCCAAAACTGTTATTTGCAAGAGCAAACAAAACAAAACCACAGCTGTACTGAACGTAACGAACCAATTTTTAAAAACTGATTAGGCTTCCTCTTTTTCCGCTTACTATTATGGACAAGGAAAGCCTTTCCTACTGGGAAACAGCCCTGGAAGCTGGGTTCTCTGTATTGCTGAAATATGGTGGAGCAAGTAGTACTTCTGGAAGCTGTTGGAATCTAGTGAAATCTCCTCTAAAGTTCTGCAACAGTAATAGAAAGTACCATGTAATCCACTCATTTTTGTGATTGGACTGGAACGGCACATTGCTCGACATATCTATAATCACTACAACAGGAAACCTATCAAAAAGTGAAATTGCCAAAATATAAATTTTCCCCAATTCTCAATTTTTTACTAACATTGCCGGGCCTTATCTTATACCCCCAATCTACACGAAAAACGGGGTTCTTGTACTTCCCCCAAGGAAGCTTCACACGCAAATCGACTTTGATTGGACCAAGCGGGTCTGGATTCATTGTGTTCACAGATTTTTCCAGATTTGATCTTGTTGATCGCATATGTTTGTTCCCAAACGATGGGGGTCTGTACCATTATGGGGAATCCACTCCAAGGATGAGCTTGATCCATCCAGCTTGGTCGTTCTAGTCCTTTTGGTTGAATGGTCAATCAGCTTCTAGTTGTCTAACTTCTCATAATATATTGGCATGATCATATTATCATTTACCAATTGATACCTTGGGAAGGATTCAGGTCAAAGTCCGCTATGGATTGAGTTTGGCAATTTCGTAAGTAAAGTCAGCCAGGCCGCGTCTATAGCATAGATAATGAAAGGCGACCAGTGTTATCTACCATGGGGGTGGTTCAGAATTTGAGGTGAAGGGTCATCCATCTATGAATCATCAAGTGGCCATTTTGTTTGATAGGTCATTGGGTTTCTCCTACAGAATAAGTTTGATGGACCTATCAGCTTTTTCTGAAATTTGAAGTTGCACTTCCTCTAGGGATCAGGTGGAGGTTTTTTTTGTGAGAGGATCAAAATTCTTTCAACTGTGCCCTTTCTACTTTTGTTCTTACTTTTCTGCCAAACAAATTTGTCATTGGCAATACACGAGGGAAATCTACCTTTTTTTCTTAGCCTTCCTTGGTATCACCAAGCGTTCATGTCCTTCCTTCTGGGGCCATGTTTCCCTTGGATTGCTGTTCGGTTTTTGTGGAGGTGTCAGAAGGGGTGACACCTTTGGTCTTGCCCTCCCTGCTCCTCTCCTAGGGTAGCATGTGAAAGCATTTGTGACTGCTCGACCTCTTCACCTTCTTTTTCTTTCATTGATCTGTATTTGCCTGCATCAGGTGAAGCATCTGACTGCTCGCCCTCTTCACTTTTACGTTGATCCTTATCACTGCTTGCAGAGGAGGCATTCTGACTCTGCTCGACCGGTCTTCACCTTCTGCCTGATCGTTCCATTGCCTTGTTGTCTCTGCTGTCTTCTTGGAAACGGCTGAGGTGTCTCTTTGGTCAGGGGCATCTGG